>JAYDYQ010002428.1:0-25024 GCA_034814905.1 Penstemon davidsonii | reverse complement strand
TTTTTTCCAAAGGAAAACACATTAGGGTGCAAAATGCCCTACAAATTATATTTCTAGGGTGAAAAGTGCCAAAAAACATATTCGGGGGAAAAGTACCGAAATATTATATTTTTGCCAACATTCTACATTTTTAGGGTGCAGAGTGCCAAAATCTATACTTTCATGGTGCAAAGCCTGCCAAAATAATTATTCGAAAATGACTATTCTACCCTTCTACCAATGAATTTTCTCACCAAAACACACTAGGGTGCAAAACGTCAAATACATTATATTTCAAGGGTGTAAAGAGCTAAAACTTTTAAAGCAAAGTGCAAAATACCAAATCATATTATTTCAAGGTACAAAATGCCAAAAACCCTAAAAATTTCATCTAACATTTTGTCTCTTAATAATAAGCTTTTTTGTTGAGTGTGTACGGACGGTGAATGTCCTTTTTAAGTGCAATGGAGAATGCAACTAGTCATGAGCATTTTTAATAATCCATTATAAGTGATTCTTCTGTCAATTTAATTCTATGTCAGTACGATGAATTTAATTCTTATCGTTCTCTGATCAATTATGAAATAAGTAAATTTATAGGATAAATTACGAATATCCCTGAAGTAAGGCTTAATTACAAAAATTTCTTTCACATATTGGTTATTAAAAAAATTCCCCTTAAATTTGTCTGATTCTTACAATTAACCCCTTGTCCCTAAAATATTCCAATTTTGCCCTTAGGTGTTACTTGTAATATTTTTATTATATCTTATAAATGTTAAAACTTTGGTGCTAATTGTTATACCTTATAAATTATAAAAGTGATAATTATATATTTACTATCAAAATAATTGATAAAATTTATAATTGCCCATAAGTTTTAATAAATATTGCAAAAAAAAAAAAGGTATTTACATGTTTATTAACAAATTAAATTGTATAACAATAAACTAAATAGAAATTAAATAATAATATTTTATAAATCTGAACAAATTGTTTACATATTTAGTTAAATGCATTTATTTTCTAAATTAGTAAATTTAATAAAATTTATGTATATTGTATTACACCACGATTTTGGATCAGAAGAGAGATTTCAAGAAATGACAGATCTATTCACTCTATCAATAACCGAGCCGGATTATAAATCAAATATTTTAATTTAATAAAGTTTATATTGTATTATAAATTCAATATTTATTATGCAATAAAAATACTGTTTATTTCATTAGTGAAAATATAATTTTATATTTATAAATTTTATTATTAAAAATTATTTTATTTGTTATTATATAAATTATAGTTATAATAAATATGTAAAAAAATTGTAATTTTATTAAAATTTATGGGCAATTATAAATTATATCAATTTTTTGGTAGTAAATATATGATTATCGTTTTTATAATTTATAAGATATAACAATTATCACCCAAATTTTAAAATTTATAAGATATTATAAACATTATAAATAACCCCCAAGGGCAAAATTGAAATATTTTAGGGGCAAGGGGTTAATTGTAAAAAGGTGACAAACATGAGGGAAATTTTTGTAATACTCAATACGTAAAGGGGATTTTCGTAACTAGGCCCTATCTTATGAATTATTCCTAATTTACCCTAATTTATATGGTGTCACCATAGACATGCATGGATGAATGACTTAGAAGTTGCTTGCATGTTTATCAAAATTATGATATTCAATAATCAGGATGCATTGTATTATTTAATTTAATAAAGATTTGTTTTCATTTTTAAAGTGAGGGGGACTGAAAAGAAAAAGGGTGTATGTATCATGTATGCATGTTTTCTTAGAGTAGAAGGACATGTTTCCCACTACTCTATAATGTTGGTTGGTGCCTCTTGACTTGAAATATGTCGGGATCAGATCCAACTTTTGCTTCTTTATGAAGATTTGGGCCATTGCTCTTTTATTTCGAACTGCATTATTTACTTGGGCCTAGCTACCTAGTTAGCCAAAAAACACTTTGTTGTGGCACTGTTTTCTTAATTGAGATGAATTTCATATTCACCAAAAAAAAAAAAAAAGTTGAATTTTCTATTTGGGTTCATTTAGGAGTTAATTATTAAATTCGGAATGAAAAGTGATTTGTTTTTTTAATTAATTTTGTCTACTCTTTGTTTTGTGTGTATATATATTTTTCACGGGTAGTGTGTACTAGATTATAATGGAATTATTTTATTTTTGGTGCCACAATTATAGTCTACTGGCGTTTCTACTGTGTAACTTTTCGGACTGGCACATTTAGTGCCATAACTTCAATATCAGTGGCAATTTTTGTGCCAATTGAGGCCCAATTTCAAAATTGGCCACCCATGTGCTGGTCATGTGACATGAAAATTGGGGATTTTGACTATTCAACGCTTTTTTCATTAAAAATAAATAAAATTTATTTCCATCCACCAAGAACTAGGCTACTTGGATGTTTTTATTTGGTGAATTTTATATAAAAAGTTAGGATTTTGAATTTTGATATTTTTTTTAATGAAAAAGACGTTGAATGGTCAAAATTCCCATTTTTATGTCACATGGCCCGCACATGGGGGAATTTTGCCACTGATGTTGAAGTTGTGGCACCAAATGTGCCAACCCGAAAAGTTACAGGGTAGAAACGCTAGTAGACTATAGTTGTGGCACCAAAAATGCAAAAATCCCGATTATAATTTATAGGTACCAAAAGTTTAACTACTCACAAGTTTGCACAAAGTAAAGTAATCTTCATATTGTAATTCGAGATATTGTCTTGTATAAAAAAAACTAATCATTTAACAACCTTTAATCGACATAGATATTTTTGTTTGTATATAATTAAATCTGGGTTTTATGTACAGTACATGAATTAAACTTCAAAATTAAAATTTTGAAAATCTGTATCGAACACGTTCCAAAAATATTTAGCATTAGAATTGAAAGTATATCCGAACACTTTTATAAATTATTTAACTCATAAAATATAGTATTAGTAAAATATAATTTTCAGAAATTCAATATTTTCTTAATCCTTTCAAGAAAAAAATTCATTCTAAACCTTAAAAACATAACATTCAGATAGTCTTGCTTTCAAATATAGTAAAACAAAAATTCATTATAAATAATTAATCTCAATCCAAATGTTATTATTTGATTATAATATCATATAGTTATATTTTTTAGTTTTGAGACGACGTATACATTAATACATCCATCATTAAATCAAAATTTATTTATTTACTATCAATATACAAACATAAATTAGCCACACAAACAAAAACCAGTAACAAAATTAGGAAAATATTTACACCACTTGGAATATATTTTTTCCTTCTTTTGAGGAAATATATAATTAATTTTTTATTTTTATAAATCATATAATTACAATTTAGTGTATTAGAAAAAGTGAAAAATAAGTTTTTAGTAATTAGTAATTACCTATGGTAAGAAAACAATGCGTTACTTTCGGATCCATACAATATAAACAACATTTGGTGCTAAAGGCACGGGTCTATCGGAGATAAAGCGAGATTTCGGGTGTATTTTAAGGTGCTTAATTGTGGGAAACACGAATACTAACATTCTCTCCTCCTTTCAAATCATCATTCCTCAATTTCTAGGGTTTCTTCGAACTCGAAAAGAGGTAACGTAATTCACTCACATTCTGAATCTTACGATTGGTATGATTTCGTTTTAATTGACCGTAGAAAACTCCGATCCACATTGTTTTCTCGTCGATCAACATTTCATTTCGTTCGCCGATTTATTTTATTACGTTTGTATGTGTTATTTGATGTGTCTATGTGTATACATACAGCTATGGTGTGCTGATATGTCATTTTCCATATTTGAGATCTCTGATCTAATGATCGTGTAAGCAGGTTGATCATTGGAAATGAGTTTTTAATTATAATGGCTGTGAGTACGGATCGTATGAGATTTCTTTTCCTTCCATTATTTCTTATGTTATTGCATAATTTTTTTTTGAAATTGGGTGGATATGATATATGATCTCTTTGGTTGAAGATGGATTAGGTGGTTCATGATTTGATATATCTGAATCTCAGCCTGAATTGTGTGGAGAAAATTCATGCAGTATCAAATATATATGATTTTGATTTCTTATAATTTGAAATCCATCCATTCCATATGACAAGTTTGAGAGCAAGAGGCTGAATCTAAGGAAATGGAGCTTAAAAGCTTTGCTGATCTTATTTGAAAATATTTTTTTAAAATGCTATAAGAAACGTGAAAGTGCTTGAAGAGAGTAGCTGGAGAAATGAAAGGATGAAAATATTCAAGAGAGGGGAGGGGGTGTGAGTTATTACTTTTTTCTTTTTAAGCTACGGTCTTATATTTTGTACAGAGATATAGATAAACACAGTTAATGGCACTTACAAGGACTGGACTGGAGTGCACTTTGGATTATTTTCCATTTGGGGTAAAGCTATTGCAGATTTGCAGTTTTTCAGGGGTATCTGTGGGCAGGCATTTTATTAACAAATGGTCAAATATGATGGAAAGAACTCTTTTTTACTTCATAGTTTGAATCTATGAGATATAAGAAAGATCCATCTTAATGTAGAAACCAATGGGGAATGGGGGAGGGGCAGATGGGCCTATTATTTCAACAATATGGCAGCTCAAATACAATTTTTAGGAATATAAGTAGAAAGTGGAGATTAGGATTTATTTGATATATATCTTTCAAGTAATATTTGTAAGGCTATGAGGCAATCTTGTCTTTTTAGGACCTGCTTATACAATTTTGTGTCAGCAGATGCAACTTAAGTGTTTGTATTTCTATTCAGACTATACTGTTAAGATTCACAAGCCATATGTTAGTGAAAATGTGACCTTTCTGCTCTAGCAAATCTGACGCTTTTGACATATTATAACTTCTGTATTAATTTGTTTTTGTTAAACTTTGTTTCAAATCTTGATTATTCTTGTAACTTCTTGGCAGATCAACAACTAAATGGCAGACGCTGAGGATATTCAACCACTTGTGTGTGACAATGGAACAGGAATGGTCAAGGTAATACTTGTTCCAACAAAGATCATGATTTTCTTTTTATTTGATCTCTCTCTTGGTTAAAATTCTTACTTTATCTTCAACAAGTTATTGTTAGTTTTTCTCCTACACTAGTTAATGATATCGATGGCTAACTGATGATGTTTTAGGCTGGTTTTGCTGGTGATGATGCTCCAAGGGCTGTATTCCCTAGCATTATTGGTCGCCCACGTCACACGGGTGTGATGGTTGGCATGGGACAGAAAGATGCATATGTTGGGGACGAGGCCCAGTCCAAGCGTGGTATTCTATCCCTGAAGTACCCCATTGAGCATGGTATTGTTAGTAATTGGGATGACATGGAGAAGATCTGGCATCACACATTCTACAACGAACTCCGAGTTGCTCCAGAGGAGCACCCGGTTCTTCTCACAGAAGCACCCCTCAACCCTAAAGCTAACCGTGAAAAGATGACCCAGATTATGTTTGAAACTTTCAATTCCCCTGCCATGTATGTTGCTATCCAAGCTGTTTTATCTCTGTACGCCAGTGGTCGTACAACTGGTAAGTTCATTCAATTTATATTGTCTTTGTTGAGAATGGGACTGGATGTGCCATGAGATGTCTAACCTATGCTAGCTTATTTAATTCAGATGCTTTTGACATTGTTGTTAAATAAATTGGGAACATTTCAGAAAGTGGAAATCATTGGTGTTGAGGCTTCTAATCCATCCAAGATTTTTTCTTATAATTTAGCATCATACATGCATTCTTTGGGTAGTTTGATCAATATTTTGGTTTATACAGGTATTGTCATGGACTCTGGGGATGGTGTGAGCCATACCGTCCCCATTTACGAAGGATATGCTCTTCCCCATGCTATCCTTCGTCTTGACCTTGCAGGTCGTGACCTGACTGAGCAGTTTGCAAAAATCCTGACTGAGCGTGGTTACACCTTTACCACCTCTGCTGAGAAGGAAATTGTGAGGGACATGAAAGAGAAGCTGGCATACATTGCTCTTGATTTTGAGCAGGAAATGGAGTTGTCCAAGACAAGCTCCTCCGTCGAGAAGAACTTTGAATTACCTGACGGTCAAGTGATCACTATTGGAAACGAGCGTTTCAGATGCCCTGAAGTCCTTTTCCAGCCCTCAATGATCGGAATGGAATCTGCTGGTATCCATGAGACAACATATAACTCTATAATGAAATGTGATGTTGATATCAGAAAGGATTTGTATGGTAACATTGTACTCAGTGGAGGGTCTACTATGTTTCCGGGTATTGCTGATAGGATGAGCAAGGAAATCACTGCATTGGCTCCTAGCAGCATGAAGATTAAGGTGGTGGCTCCTCCTGAAAGGAAGTACAGTGTGTGGATTGGAGGATCCATTTTAGCATCACTCAGTACCTTCCAGCAGGTATAAATAGTTTTTTATTTTTCGTTTTTGCCAAGTTTTCATACACATTTGTTTATTTGAGTTTTTTTTTGTTTTCCTTCTTTTGTTGTCTGTAGATGTGGATAGCAAAGGCCGAGTACGATGAATCTGGACCTTCAATTGTTCACAGGAAGTGCTTCTAATCCTAAGGATTGGTTCAAGGAAGAAAATGTCGGTGCTGTTACCTGCATTCTCGTTATTGATTTCTTATGTTTTCGTGTTCAATTACTGTCGTCGGCTCCTCCTGGTCTTGCGATTTGTAAGATCATAGTATTGTTTTATTTATTTTGTTTTTGCAAGGATTGTTGTTGAACGTCGGAGCTGTATTTATTTATTAATAAGTAGTTGGTCTTTGAATCAATTTTGTTTATCAGAAGAAGATTGTTTCTTCTTTTGAGTCATTCTTAAAATTATTTAGTCGCTAAATTTTGTTTTGTATTTTTCATGTTAAATAATTAAGTAAGAAAATAGTATATCACATGATCAAACATACAGCAGAAGGCGACATCTTATTATTGGTCTTCTATTACGGTCTCAGTTTCCTTTTTTAAAAATGATCTTACCAATTTAATATCATGTCATTTTTCATCTACTCCATTATGTTTAAATTCGGTAAGCTATGTTTAATTCTTGGATTTCAGTTAATAAAATGCTAAGGAAAATATTTTATCTTGCTTCCAATGACGCAATGTTGATCTTCATTTGTATTTTACTTATCATTTTACTCATTGAAATCCATAAACCAAAAATAGCCTTTAACATTTCATTTGGGATTTTGAATTAGTGTTTGGGGCATTTCAAATTTTCATTCTATAGTATAATCCTAACCCAATTTCAGTTTTACTCTTATATTTTAGTTAAATGTAACAAATTCAATATTCTAGAAATCATAATTTCAATATTGCTAGGTCAGAAAGAAAAAAAAAAAAGAAAAATCAGTCTCCTCCACATTTAAGTGCTTTAAAACATATTTTAAAAAAATGGTAGCCCTATAAATTTTTAAACTAAAATGTTTTTTGAAAAACATACGACTTTTGTTGTAAAAGTTTGCGTAATTGTGTTGCATAAAAAAAATTTGTTGCCAGTAAAAATAAAAAAATGCCATATAAACTCAAAAATTGTTCTCTAACTTTTTAGCTTATTTTTCCTTTAGCATAAGCTAAAACATGAAATCCGAACATTAATAATATAGTTTTTACAAACGAAAAGTACAAATCATTTTCCATAAGTTAATGTAAACAAGTCCATAGTATCACATATAACTTAAATGATGGAAGACCGTCTAAAATGACACAAATTGCCACTCTAAACGAGTAATATTGAAATATGATCATTTTTCTTTCTCAAAACAAAAAGTTTTTAAAATTACATGATTTTTTTTGTGACAAAAAAAAGCATCAATTGACAATGATCACGAGTTACCAGATTAGATGATCTATTTCAAAATAATACCACGTTTGAGTACGAAATTGAAATTTTGCCAAAAGTCATAAGTGAGAATTTAAATCGGTTTTACATATTACACAAAAGAAACTTATAAACATATATCAGCTATGTAAATAAACACGTTTTTATGTTTGAGTTTAGCTTCCCGAGCTCAAGCGTTTTTACCCATCAACCTGGTCAAGTAAAATATTGCGCTAAAAGAACCAAAAAGAATATTAAAAAGAAAAAAGAATTGCGCTATTAAATTGAAACAGCAGAAATTGATCATTGAAGAGGAAAACCCAATCCGATTCCCCTTTTAATTAATCCATCAATTCCACATAGTCAGATTACTTGCAGAAAATGGGTAGATTAGCAGTTGCATCCATTGTAATTTTGTGCCTAACACCAATCTCTATTCTTGTTAATCGCATTGTTCCAGATCCTTACATGGTAAAACCCTTTTTCCACCTTTTGATTTTTTGTCTCTTTTCCTTTTTGCGAAATAACAGAAATTTTCACAGACATATATTTGTGGGGGTAAATGCAGGATGAGATATTCCACGTGCCCCAAGCTCAACAGTACTGTAGAGGCAATTTCAGAAGTTGGGATCCCATGATCACTACTCCTCCTGGACTGTGAGTTTTCTATTCCTTAATTGCTACAGAAATTAATCAAATTCTAGTATTTATTAGAGCATAATTTATTGAAATTTGTTTATGTTGTAATTTTTTAGTCAAATACTTTCCAGTGTAATATTAAACTAATGTGTTAGTTTGAGGAAACTAGTAGGGGTGCAAATGAGGCATGTAGTGTCGAATGACACATTGTTCAAGCTTGATTTGGATTTTGTTTAGAGCTTGGGATTGTGTTTAAGCCTGATTTGAACCGAGCTCAAACGAGCTCGGTTTGATTTTAACCCTAGAAATAGTGAAAGCTTGGTTCGATTCAAATGTAATTTGAAAAAAAAAAATGAAGTTGATTTATGCAATTTAATACTTTTGCAGGTACTTTGTTTCACTAGCCTATGTTGCTTCTTTGTTTCCAGGGTTGGTATACCTGCAAGAAGTGTCATCATTTTATGACGCTTGTTCGACTTCAATTCTGCGGTTCACCAATGTTGTATTGGCAGTTATATGTAGCGTTCTGGTGTATGAGATAATCAGACATCTGAGACCATCTCTTGGTGACAAGAAGGCAACATTTCATGCATTGGTTTTGTCATTATATCCACTCCACTGGTTCTTTTCTTATTTATACTATACGGATGTGGCATCGCTAACGGCAGTACTTGCTATGTATCTTTTAACACTGAAGAAAAAATACCTGTTAAGTTCATTGGTAAGGAGTGTTCTCTACTTTACCAGTTGCCTTACCTTTTGTTTATCTGAATACATCATTGTTCAGTGATAAACTATGTGCCTGCAAGTCATCTTTTATAAGAGGACTTGTATACTAATTTTGTTTAGTGATAAGATTACTAGCATGTGTCTTACCAGTTTTGGAACTGAATTTTTTTGCCCGAATTTTTTTTTTCTGTAGATGGGGGCTGTTTCTGTGTTGATACGGCAAACAAATATTATATGGATGCTTTTTGCTGCATGCACTGGGGTGATAGAATTCACTCAGTGTCATCGAAAAGATGTTGTGGAAATAGATGACTTCAGCAAATCTAAGGAAAAAGATGTTTTGTCTGTGGACAGTAGAGGTGTATCAATGAACTCTAACTTGAGAAAGCGAAAAGTCAATAACGGAGTGAAAAGTCGGAAAGATTTTACCACCCGAACATCTGTTTTTATGACACGTTCCTCGGGTTAGATCTCATTCTCATAAGAAGTCCATAGTGATATGAATTTGTCAACCATTCTTGCAAACAATAGGCTTCGTCTTCATTTAGTTAGTAATGATTGGTAATGCATCTAATATGGGAAAAATATAAACAAAGTAGTGATAACATCATGGTAGTGCTAGTGCCTAGAGTTGGATGTTCTGCTTTATGGTTAAGAATCAATTTTTTGTACTAGTCATAGTAGAATACTCAGTAGCACCTACAAGAATGTAGTTGTCCCAAAAGGTTCGACGCTATTCGGTGGTTTTTTCTGTTAAACAATTCAAATTCTAAAGGGATTGTCATGCTTACTAAAACGTCAGGTATATATGATGCAGGACTACTTGATGAGCTTCGGGACATAATTGTAACTTCATGGCATCACCTATGGGAGCTTTTGGTTACCTTTAGTCCCTTCTTTATGATATTTGTGGCTTTTGTTGCATTTGTTTGCTGGAATGGAAGCATAGTTCTTGGTATTGCCTTCCTTCTTTATTTGTAATCTTGAATTTTCATATCCTCACTTTATTTTTAATAACCACGTAGAAATTTATTCTTTAGTTGTTTTTCTTATTGAATTTGAATTATTTAAGCTAACATCTACTCTTAATTTGTCAGGTGCTAAAGATGCACACACCGTTTCTCTTCATTTTGCGCAATTGCTTTATTACAGCATGGTTTCTGGTTTCTTCATGTTCCCTGTCCATTTCTCTTTACGTCAAGCTGCTCTATTTTTTCAGCAGTTCCGCAAGAACAAACGTCTTACAACCTTCAATTGGTTCATGGCATTAGCCGTTGGCTTCCTTTCTGTGAAATATTTCAGGTTAGAAAATCAAAGAAATCCGAGAATGATTTTATCGTAATTTATTCATTGACTCATCCCTATGTAACATTATTGCTTGAAGTCACTTGCATCCACCTACTTGATTGTCGTTTAAGAATTTTTACTCATTTGACAAAAGTTCCTGATTCAAGTCCTTAAATCTCCATTTGGTTCTAAAATTTTGCTAAAAAGTATAGTAATTACTATTCAATCAACAGAAATGGAGCGCAAAGGAACTGGTGCTCATTTTCTTTAATTTGGTTGTGGAAAATGATGTGTAGCTTTTAAAATGAGAGCTAGCTTAGTGAATTGATATGGATTCTTGATGTTAATGTTAAATATTTTTTTGATTGGTGCAGCATAGCCCATCCATATCTCCTTGCTGACAATCGTCATTATCCATTCTATTTCTGGAGAAAAGTCATCAATTACCAATGGTCAACCAAGTACCTCCTGGTCCCACTTTACATTTACTCGTGGTTTTCGATCTTCAGTAATTTGGGTAAACACGAAGTTCGTTCTTTTCTTCTTTTATTTAAATTCTGTATGTAATGTGAATTATCGATTGAAGAGCATTACTTTTTGTATTGTATTTTCAGCAAAGAGTCAAAACAAGACATGGGTATTGGTATACTTTTTAGCTTGTGCAGCAACACTTATTCCTACTCCGTTGATCGAGTTCCGATACTATACGATTCCATTCTACTTGTTGATTCTCCACATTGATATTAATGACAACAAGAGTTGGCTTCTGATGGGGACACTATATCTTTCAATCAATTGCTTCACTATGTTTATGTTCTTGTTTCGGCCATTTTCTTGGAAGCACGAGGCCGGGACGCAGAGGTTTATATGGTGAATAGAATCTAGAACACTAACCTTTGGCTAGCTGATATTTGCATTATGATAGAAGAACAACAGTCTCAAGGAAGAACCAAAGATTTTGGCTTCCTGTTTGGTTCATTTTTTTGAAGAGAAAGAATGGTGTTAGTAGAACTCAATTTTGTAGCGATTGATGTGGAAGCAATATATGGACATTTAATTATATACTACCGTCTTTTAAGGAAATAATGTAGTGATATTTAAATATTTTGTCATTTGAACATTTACTTTTTTTTTCCATTTTTTCCATTTTTCTGTCACAAAACATCTGTTTTTGGGTGTTAACAAATTCTACAAATTGTTTTCTTATGGGAGATTCTTATGTTTGAAAAGATGAAGGACCAAATATTATAGGTAAAAACTAATTGTTCTTGATTTCAAAGATTAAAAGATTAAATTTGTGCTATTAAATAGTAATAGATTTTTTATTTTTTTTAGTATAACTATAAAATACTTAATATATTTGTTGTAATAAAAATCTAGCAATTATACCGTAGAAAATTAAATGTGATATCAAATGTGTTGAAAATTTCTCCAAAAAAATGTGTTGAAAGCTAGATTTTGTATTTAATACAAAATTGTCATTCTTTTTTTTTTTTTGAGTAAAATTTGTCATTCTTTCTTTTGTATGAATTCTGAACTTGTCATTTGTTGCCTAAACAAAAATAAAAGTATAAAGATGCAACGGAATCATTTTTCTTTCTTATTTTTTCATTTAAAAATGGAGTCCTGCGACTTTGTGGTAGTACCTCAACGTACAATCGAGACTAGCCACCAGACTACGGCTATGCTTCCATTCAAATTCAGTATCAGTAGTCGAAGTCAATTATAGTATAGATCAACAACAGCTTGCTTCGTTTCAATGCCAACCAAGCTTCCTCGTGGAAGCTTTTCGTGGTGGTGGTGCCCCAAATTATCAAACCGGAACTGGACAATCGCCGCCGTTGCCGCCGCACTTGCCGTTCTCCTCCTCATTCTTTCTCCAATCTCTATTTCGCCTACATTTACAGATACAAATGTAAATTCAGGAATAGATGATTATTCTGAGTGGGTGCCTTTCACGCCTTTGTCCAAAGCTCAAACAAATTCCGCCTGTAAGGAACGATCTCTCACTGTTTTGACCTATTTCGACTTCGAGTTAGTTATTTTCTTACGAACTGAATTTAGAGTGATTAATCACAGTTTGTTTGGATGGGAGTGTGCCGGGTTATCATATGAGGAGAGGTTTTGGATCTGGCTCTAACAAGTGGCTTCTTCACGTTGAGGTTTCCTCTATACTATTACAAAACTTTCAAATTTGATAAATACTGTTTTTTTTCTTTCAATAAACATGCTGTTTCGTTTGCTATTTCATTCAAAATATAAGTCCAGTTGACTCAGTGGCACCACTTATTCATGTACTATTCAGTATATGTTTGATTGATTTATTTATATGTGATTTATAAGCAGTATAAGTTTGCAGTAAATGCGGTAATCCAACTACGGATAATTTCATATGTTGCTCACATTATCAATGATGAGTATATTGCTGAATACTAAAGTTTCTCTAGAATGATCATACAATGCCATGTTTTTCACAGTACCGACAAGGTTTTTTGTTATAATCAAATGATATGGTGGGTTCTAGTATTTTGTCATACCCTTCATAGTGGGTGGTGATCTTGCATCTTAAAATGTCAGAAGTTTTGTTTTATATATGTATATTTGCAGTAACAGTGGATGGGATACTTGCTGATATTCAGATTATTATGCATAGGGTGGAGGCTGGTGCAGTACTATGTCCTCTTGTTCTGCACGGAAGAGAACGAAACTAGGTTCCTCAAACCACATGGAACTTCAAGTTCAATTTTTTGGAATTTTGAGCCACGACCCACTTCAAAATCCTGGTAAGTTATTCAGTATTTGGCACCTTATCTTGTTATATATGTCCAATTTTGTATTCTTTTTTGTTCACCTCTCCTTTTTGGAGGTACTTTCACGTGGATTTAGAATATGTTTTTTTTTTGTGTCCAACCTAGTGTTTTGTCTACTAACTACATCAATATTGTACGAAAATGGGTCCAACATACAAATAACCATATGACACAACCTGCAAACAATGGTTACATTCTTTATGATGTCTTGTATCTATTTTGAAGGTTAATTCTTACAAGTTAGAACCCAATAAAATAGGTCTGTGGGATGACATAGTCTACGATTTTCATTAGTGTACACTTTCAATTCAAATATCTAAGTCAATTAAAAGAGATGTTTCCTGAGGAATTATACCTTGTGACCTGATGCCAGATTTTGATGAACTTCTTCAGTATTTTATTCTTTGTCCATCTTCAGATTTTTTCAACTGGAACAAGGTGAAAATACGGTATTGTGATGGATCTTCATTTGCCAGTCACTCTGATAGTGAATTTAGAGTAAGTCCCTGGAACTTCTTTGCTAATGTTGAAATTTTTGTGCAATTTTGTAAATAGCCTCTATGATATTGATAGAATAATTTAAAGTAAATTACATATGTATTCCTCAATGTCCCAGAATGGAACAAAAATTTTCTTCAGAGGTCAGCTTATCTGGGACACATTTATGGATGAGCTCTTGTCCATTGGAATGTCTAAAGCTAGAGAGGTAGTTTTTCTGTTCACGTTTTAACTTTGTATTGGTTTTGTATTTTTAATTCTGTCAGGACAAAAGATATGAATGTCATTTTTATATTTGTCGTTGCAAATTTGCAATCATGTACTTTTTTTTGTGTAACAAATTTCTGTTGTCTCAAATAAATTAGCCATTTCCTATTGCATTTTTTTGCTCTTTCTTTGACATGATCTCTTTAGTTTATGTTATCAATCCCATCCTCGAGTTGCAATTTCTCTTTTCTTCCTGCATGGTCGTCATTTAAATTGATCAAATGTCATCTTTATGGAGTCAAAATTATACATACTGCTGCGAAAAAGATGTTCACACCATTGTTTTAGTTTGCTGAAGGGCCACACCATTATCATTTGGAAAAGTTCATATTCTTACAAATGCATTTTATCACTTCTCAGGCCCTTCTTACAGGATGCTCTGCTGGTGGTTTGGCCACTCTCATACATTGTGATGACTTCCGGAACCTTCTGCCGAAAGACGCAAATGTAAAATGTCTTGCAGATGCAGGTTTTTTCCTTAATGAGTATGTGCTTCACATACTCTCACCCTTACGTTACCTTAAGAATTGCCTTCATCTAATCTGTGCCTTTGACAACGGCTTCTTGTTTGAGTCTTTTCAAGTTACGTTCTTTCTTTTGTAGTCTTGTCTTAACTGGATCGAGATTTGTTTTTGTGAACAGGAAAGATATTACTGGAAAACGCACCATAGAGTCCTTTTATCGTGATGTTGTACATCTCCAGGTTATCCTGAAACTTCGTGACCTCTGTTTTGCACATGTGTCAATTTATATTCCATGTGATATCTCTGTCAGTTTTCTGAATAAAATTTATGACAGAATGCATTTAAGTTAGATGGTTATGTTCCAAACTTTCATTTGTGTGGTGATGTTTAATTTACATATTTCTCATTTCAGAAAAATTAGTATAGTAATCAAGTTCAGGAAGTGGTAAGTATTACTAAAACTTGATGCTCCATTCGATTTAAAGTGTTTATGCTAAATGTTTGATACATAAGAATGACATTATATTCAAAATGAGAAGGGTTTCCTCCTTAATAACATCAACCATGTTTAAACGTTAGACCATCCTGTAGAATGGATTAAGGTTCAAAATAGACAATATAGTTAAGAGGAATGTCTTGTTGTGTGGTAATTCAATAGGAGTTAGACAGACAAAGATGAAATTTGGTGTTGTAGTTGTTCCCATATCGGCTAACATCGTTGAGAAACATTTCAATCACATTCTATATGTTGATAGAAAAGATAATTTTGAGATCATAACTGATATTTTGTGCTTTCCCAATCTGATTGCAGGGTGTGGCTAAAAGTTTGAACAAGGATTGTATTGCCAGATCTGAACCTTCTAAGGTGCATTTTTTTCCTGCGTTTGATTTTTGGTTTCTTCAAATTAGCCTGTCTGTCTCCTTGTTTTGATCAAATTTTGTATTTATTTCCTTACGCTCTCAAATTTTGGTTGTGATCATTGATTTTTGTGGCAGTGTTTCTTTCCTCGAGAATTTATAGGAAACATAGAGACCCCAGTCTTCCTTGTTCAACCAGCATATGATTTTTGGCAGGTAGTCTCTTTTTTATTCCATCTTTTTTGCAGCATTTTTATTTATTTCAATAAACAATTTTACTACTTGTTCCAGATAGCAAATATTTTGGTACCTAATGCATCAGATCGTCGTGGAAGCTGGCTCAGGTGCAAGCTAAATATATTCAACTGTGATCCTGTCCAGCTAAAAGTGCTCCATGGTATCATATAAAATATGTAGTAGAAAGCGCCTTTGCACAATTGCCTTCCCTCTTCATTTCCTCTCATAGATATGAAACAACTCAATTCTAACTCTAGCACAAAAGTTCTCGATTGTAATGTGAAATAATTATTTTCATGCTCACAGGTTACAGAAATTCAATGCTGGAGACGCTCAGTGAATTTCGTAAAAACGTGGAAGGGGGAGTGTTTATAAATTCCTGTTTTGTTCATTGCCAGACATGGGCGGCTGAGACATGGCATTCCCCAACTTCTCCCAGAATCAACAATAAAGTTAGTTTCATTACCATTAAATTATTTTCTACACAAATTAAGCCTCCTTATATATGTTACAACTACATGTGTTATTGTGTTTGTTAACATCTTATTGCCATTTGTTAAACAGACAATTGCAGAAGCAGTAGGTGATTGGTACTTCAAGAGAGAAGTAGCTAAACATATTGATTGCCCTTTTCCATGCAATCCTACTTGCTATCATAGGGATCTTACTCTTGTTTGATGCAAAAGATGATCACTTTGGGCTCTCAGCAATTTCCGGTTGGTTACTGATAAAATAATGATTGAAAATTAAAATGAACAATAAGCAAAGGTTAATGTTCTATTGGTTAATGAATGGATTTTTTTTTTTTTTTTTTTTGGTTTAACCCAAGTAGCCTAAGTATTATTATGTCACTTAGCTTCTCGTAAACAGGTGAATGTACAAGGAAGTTTGGTGCAAAAAAAATCACATAATAGTTTGATGCAGGTTTCGTGTTATAGTATGGTGCATTTTTCCCACTTGTTTGATTTGACATGATTCTAAGATGTAAATCAATTTTGTTACCACTCTTAAAGTTGCGGTGAGAAACTAAGACTTATATAAGGTGAAAAATAACATAAAAATGACAATTATAACTGATTATTATCATGTACAAACATAGAGCATAACAAAATATAGTCCTTGTTTTGAGCATTTAATGCCATTCATACACTAAGTTCATTTTTGAAGTTTTATGTCGGCTCCTTATGTTGACGTCATTTGTGAAATCAAATTGCACCGTGTTGGATTGAACCACCAATCATACAGTGTGTGAGAGATAAAACAACATCCACATGTAATATCATCCCCAATTAATGCCAGATCATGATATAAAATCAAATGAATTTATGACTTTTCCGGTACTCAGATTTAGGGAAATAAAAATCACGCCTATAGGGACAAAAATCATTTATTAATGTATTATCAAATATTCTGTCTTCAATAAGGAATGGTCAACCCTCAAGTTTTAGTGGGTTTATTGCATGGCTACGTGCACGGATATTATCTAAGTGCAAATTGTACACACACGATAACGACTACACGACTCAAGGTGGTTGGGTCAAGTGGTAGTGATTTACGATTCTCAGAGGCGAAACTCAAGTTCGTATTTTACTGGAGATGCCACTGGAAAGGACCTATATCCTTTGCACTCTTCGATTCGAGTTGTAAATACACGGTATTGTAGATAAAAAAAAAAAAAAAAAAAAAGATAACAACGGGATGACCATGCCTAAGCATTTTCTATTTACTTTTAATATAGCTCATCCTTCTAGAAGAGTACATCTGAATATCTGATTTTTTTATGCACCAATTGGCTGTTTTTTAAGGTACTTTGACTTTACAATTTCTCAACTTGGAATGATATTAAATTTGAATTGAGACTATTATATGATTCATATCGTAACAACTCATTGAATTTCAAGATATCTAAACTTAACATTCATCAACCATCATACAAAATATATATTAACTTAAGTTAATAGTTGAGGTTAACACGCAAATAAGTCAAAGTAACATAAGCTAGTGAGAATTAGTTCATGGTGATTTTAAATATAAGGCCCCATTTTAGATTTATCTTGGTTTAGGAGTTTTGAATTCTGAAATGTTGAAATGAAATTAATTCCATATAAATTAAATATTGAGACTAAAATGTACTACATGGATTGATAACAAAACTAATTTCACCTTATAATGTATTAGATAATTCTTAACTCTTGAACTAACTTTTGATGTGTGTTAGACTGAAACCATTTAAAGAGGATTATCCCGATCCATGTGTTTGAATGTATTTTTCATGTTGTATTTTGGATGAAAATGTAGAAATTCATAAAAGCATGTCGGACTAAACGTATTCTTCAAAATAATAATTTAAAAACTTAAAATTTATTTTAAAAAAAAACGACGAATTGGAACAAAAACAACAAATAGAAAACAAAGAAGCCTAATTGTTCCACAGCATGTGGGTTTGGCAATAAGAGTCCCTTTTCACCTTCTATGTAATTTCAACCACTTCCCTAAAATGCGAGAAAGCAATCTTTATAGTTAATTGAATTCATTTCACGTAGAGAGGAAATGATAACTCAGTCACGTCAGTATACTAGTTCCTCCAATTGATTGTGATAGTCCAAACATTAGAAACCAAACTTTGGTATGTAACATTAAATAATAAAATTGAATAAAGTTCACGAGATGTCAGAGATACCAAAACCACAAGCAATTGTCTTCCATATCTTTACTTATTTTATTTTTATTTAAAAAAAGAAGAAGGTATTTAATGTAATTTGACTTAATTGTTCATGTATCTTAATTATTATTTGCATTTACTAGAAACCTACCGCAGTTTCTATACATCATCTTCCAAGAAAATATGGGAATCAAATAATGTGGCTGCTCATGCAATCTTTTCTGTCTTGTTGTGTTAGTCAACTTCTAATTTGCTTAATCATGTTAACTAGACCACTACAGGTTGTCTCTGGACATTTAGATCCATGTGGGACTTGTATGATTATGTTTATATACACTTGTTGTACTTTCTTTGTCTTTGTTATAACATAAATTCAATAAAAATAAGCATCACATGATATTAAACGGAGAATATATGTCCCAATTAGCCTTATAATTTCGATTCTAGATCAGCTTCTACAAATATTTCAGGTCCTTTAGCCTGAATTATATCCAGCTCCATTTATGTCGAATTTGATTCAGATAAAAAAAAAATAATACTTCGTATAAATAATATTTACATAAAAGTCAATTCATATAATATGCTTGACGTAGGGAAAATGCATGATATTATTTTGTGTTATGTGAAACCTGCATTAAATTACCTCATGAACTTTTTCTTCTACCATATTCCCTTGTACTTTCAAAACCCTGCCTCCATTTTTTAACGCGCGTGTTTTCCACGCGAACAGTGTGCGATTTTTGTTGTTTTTTGCATATTTTTTCAGCACCAAACTCCCCTGTTTTTTTGAACGTTTGTGCAAAACTCTCTTGTACATTTGGATGTTTGCACAAAACTTACTTGTACTTTTGAACGTTTGCATGAAACCCCTTTGTACTTTAATTATATCTAGGGGTAATTTAGAAAATTCAACTAAAAATTAATGGTGTTAGTAATTAATAGAGATTGGGTATTTTATGCACGGATTTTGAAAGTACAAGGGAGTTTGGTGTAAAAAAAGTTCACATGATAGTTTTGTGCATGTTTCGCATAACACACGGGAGTATCATGCATTTGCTCTGCTCGACGCGCCTCAAAACGGATTAAACCATTGGAAAAAAAAATCAACTCAAATCCATATTCGTTGAACGTATTTCGAGATAACAAATCTTTTTTAATTGAATCATATCTATCATATTTATATTTAAATAAATCCGACCCAATTAAAAACTCATTAAAATCCGCTCTTATTGACAATCCTAATTTCAACGAAGCAATTTCAGGTAACACAATGACAGTTACTTTCATTTATGGAAAAATGAGTGGATGTAGTCTCACAAAACGAAACGCGCAAGTGCTTAAGAAAATGTTGACTAACTCCCAACGCTACAGATAAGTGCATTTCATTGAGAGATTCAACTTAGATTATTTATAATAATCATTGATTTGACAAAATAACAAAATTCAGTATTCATTGATTTAGGAAGCTTAATAAAAGTTCAAACCTATTCTTTACAATAATCATTGATTTGACAAAATAACAACTTTGCCCCCACAACTTATCGTATCTCAAATTTTTTAAACTCACAAAATTCAGTATTCAAATACAATCAAAATCGTGTTTGAAATATCTAAACGTGTTTTATAAACCAAAAAGTTCATAATCGGGTCAACATCAATCCATATGGAGCCTCATTCTTGACTCAGTCAAAAGATTAATGTTTGTGTACGAAGTAGAAATTCCAATAAACTAAAACTCAAATTTATATTTCAATCTACAAAAGAAATTATCAAAGCACAAATATTAATCATGTATAGATCAAGTTGAAGTGCAGTTTCTGTATATCACAATGTGGCTTAAATTTACAAGCAAAACTGAAAAGAACCAAAGAATTTAGACCATAGGCCAAAAATAAAGTGAAAAAACTTGTGGTTATCACACATAATTTCTAACATATACTGGAACTCTTTGAGATTATAACCTAGTTTTATATGCATTAAAAAGTATAAACAATCTTGGAAAGATAATGTGCATCATCTAAGAAAAACAAAAAAATCTTCAAACTTCCTGTAAAATTTCTCCATTTCTTTTCCTATATATTTGTATCTCTAATCCTAATGCTAATTACACCGATGAACGCCATATCCTTCCTTCGAACGAAATAATAATAATCGAGACATCATCATGGTACCTCCTCCGGTCCCCTTGTGGTATATCAATTAATTCATGAAAATCCATACCTACAAAAACATTTGAATTTCAATGTATTAGCTTTTGGCAAATTACTCATATTTCTATATATATAATTTCACAATTTCTTTAGAATTATACCAGCTTTTTTAGCAGCACGAAATAACACTTCTTCAACGAGATGTTGAGCTGGATCTCCCTCGGGAAATGTAGACATAAATATTTCAACTTCGGAAACAGCCTCTTCATTAGTGAAGTACTGGTATAGCCCATCAGATGACAATATCAAGAACTTGTCTACGGGGTCTAATTTATGGTGGCAAAGAGACGGTGAACAACTAATGTATGGTGAAGTTCCAATGTAATCGATTCTAAACATCTCCAATAGAGCATTGTTCCATTTCGGCTGCAAAAATAAGATTAAAATATCAAATTATTGATCATCACTTGAGACTATTTTTATTTTATTTTAATCCATCACTTAAGGAATAAAAAAGAAAAGGTTTACCTGTTTCAGAAATCCGGCACCAAATGCTCGGGTGACTTTCAAAGAACCTTTCACCCTATCATTAGTAATTGCCAAAGGATCATCTAAATGTGCATTTCTAATCCTTCTCACTTCCTGCATAGATAAAAAAAAAACGAAAATTTAAATACACGAACACAAAACAGATGAAAGGCCAAAATATTACTATGTTTACCTCTTTAACATCTGTACTGTGATCCATTGTGAGTTGACAAGAACTCAAACTATGAACGTTTTCGTATTCATAACCGTAAAGTGATTCTTCATAATCTTTCCTAATTTTCCCAACTTGAGAATCTTTCTCATTTTTCTGCGCTAAAACCGCCCTACTATCCCCAACGTTCATCAAATAAACATCATTTTCCTTCATTACCATTGCCAAAACACAAGATCCCATCAAAGCTAACTCGGGATTCTCCCTCAACATCATATCCGCTATCTCCAAGTAAGACGCCTCCGTTTTTCTCAATGCCTCCGATAACGCCTTCAATACTCCTAAATGATTTACGGTATCATTATTATTACCCGCAATCCCATCGGGTCCTAAATTACTCAATTTCTCCCTTAACTTCCTATCAAGCTCGACTCTTTCGTTATTATCCAAACTCTTGGACATAAAAGAAGAGCTATTAACAGTATTTTCACAAGATTCACCCTTATCGCACCATAACAACCCTTGAAGCTCCTTATACACATTGGAATAAAGATTATTCATGAGAAAATCAGTGGCATCAGGGCCATTAAAACCATCGTAAATACCAACGAAAACCCATCCGTGTTCTTCGGAAATTACGATATGAACCCTATCCTCCCCTGCTTTCCCCTGTGCCCACTGCACATTTTGACTTCCAAAAGATTCATTACCAATACCGACATCATCATTCTCATCAATTAAGCTCATTTCACTACTCAAACTCAAATTATTACTAGTAATTGTACTACTATTCCCACTATTACTCAAACTCACTACAACATTATTATTATGCTCAATTTCATCACTTTTCAATTCCTTAGAAAAACCCCAAAAAGATTTAGAAAAAACTTTCTTTAAATTTTTAACCAAAGCCCATTTCTTGGATTTAGTTCTGTACCTCTGTAGCTGATGATCAAGGTTGTTATCCAAAGGCCCGGAAATGAAGCTCCGTTCAATCGGGCCGGACATGAAACCCCTTTCAATTGGGCCGGATACTGGGACCTGATTCCTTATAATCGGGCCGGATTTAACAAAGGAATTTCTCGGAATTGGTTGAAGGGGAATTGAGGAGAAAAAATTGGAGCTTTCAAAAGCTGCGGCTTTGTCGAGTGCGTTGTACGCAAAAGGGTCGGTGGTGGAGAGAGGGGTGGAAGTGTTGGCGGAGATGGCGGCGCCGGAGATGGTGCGATACGCCGTCGTTTGTGAAGAGGAATCGTCTGATAAAGATTTGATTTTTTGAAGTGGGTCGGGTCGTATGTAGCAGAAAGAGTGCCCCAAGCCTTCGTCGAGTGGGTTAGATGATAAGCACACTGCGACGTCGTTTCTTCGCCGGGAAATATCCCCGGCGTCTCCTGATATGCAGAGGCTTAGCTTTCCTATTCCATTTCCCATTCTTTTTTTTTTCTTTAACGAAAACTTTTTTAGTATAATTTTTCCTAAGCGTTAAGGAAGAGAGAAATCTGATTGAAGTTGAAGTTGAAGTTGAAGAAGAGAGAGAGAGAAGAGGAGAAGGTCATATAAATGGAGAGAGATAGAGAGAGAAAGTTGACTTTGAGGGGGTTTGTTTAAATTAAAAACAATTTGATTTTTTTTTGATATTCGAATTCAATGCTTTAAGTTTTCGTGGGCTAAGGGCGTTGACTAGATATAAGATATTTTTTCTTTTTATAATTAGAAATACGGTATATTTGTATGTAGAGAAAACTGCCCTTTATACCCTGATATTTACTGTTTTAGCACTTTACTCCCTCAAAGTTTTAAATAAGAATTTGGTCACTTCAAAGTCAAATGTTGAACTAGTTGTACAATCTCCCCTCGATCAAAACAAAATTTTGTCTGCTCAAAACTTCGGTCATATCCGTCATCCGTGTATGGAAAAAGGATTACATGAACTTAGGACCAACACATGTCACATAGGGCCTATTTGAAAGGGTTTTGACTCGGTTTCATGGGTCTCGATTTTAAAAAAATGATTTTAATGGTTTTGGTAAAACCTTTGAAAACTCATTTGAGCTTTGGATGTTTGATTTCGTGGTTTTGAAAAAATTGAAATCCCACTTAGATAGAGTTTTGATATTGGAGTTAGGGGAAAAAAGTAGGTGGTAGGTGTCTAATAAATGTCTTTTTTATAGAGTTTGAGGGAAAAAATAGGTGATATATGTCAAATCAATGTTTTATAGATTTCAAGAATTTGGATATGAATTTCTGAATATGTTTGTGATGAGTTTCATGGGTTTTGCCAAACTTCATTTAAAAGAGTTTTGGCTCAATTTCGCGAGACCGAACCAAAACCCAGCCAAATAGGCCCATAGACACATAAAATTATGCACTTAAAATTACAATTTTCAAACATATTTAGAAAACCTACCATGGAGATGTACTTAATTTGTTACCCAATAGTTCTCTTATTCTAACATATCTTTAACCGTAAGCAACGTGTGATTTTATGTTATAAATATTTCAGACACTTTATGATGTTTAAAGTGGAATACTTGAATGTTTTAAAGCATTTAAGTTACTATGAAAGAATGATTTCATAAATAAGATTAATGAGATTGTTTTTATATTTTTTTTTTAAATTTAGTCTAAGTTGACAGGTCAACAACACACGATCAACAATACCAAAATATAAATAATTGAGGTATGTAGGGAGTATATGTTAGTTTGATGAATAATGCACATGAAATAAAATTATATTTTGACTGATTTAACCATTATAAAATTACAAGAGGCGTGTGTGCGTGTCTTTTAATGAGAAAAAGAAAAGCATGAAATACGTTGTTAGAGGAATGTGCATCTAATTTTAACATTCTAAGGGGAAAAGTGTTTAATATAAACACTTGAAGAGAATAACGTGCCAAATAATTTGGAGGGTGAAGTGCACTTTTTTCCCTTGTGTGTATGTTTTTTTTTTCTCGAGCGTGTGGGGTTCAGGGCAATTGGAACATAGAATAGTAGTACTAGAGGAATTTCGGGATTATGAATGAAAGTCAAAAGGCACCAATTGAAAATGTTACTTGTGCATTAAGTACATATGTTTGTACTTTGTATTGTGGTATACATCAATTCTTAAACTAAATTAAAGTACTTAAAATTATAAAAGAAGTTTTGTTCCACAATCTAATTTAATTTATGTATCTTAAATTAAATTGCATTGGATATAACGAGTCGAGTAATATTGAACAATATAATTTATACGTCTGATTTAAATTTTGTTTGATTGGTAAAAGAATGAAGATCGATTCGAATATCAAACAACTTAATAATTATACATGGATTTTGTAAATTTCTAGCTTATCGAGTCGAGTTAGAATCGAGTTTCAAAAATTATCAAATAAAAAAAATACTATTCAAACTTATTTGATATATAAAATACATCGTGCTCAAACTAAATCAAGTCGAATATTGAATAATTTAATTTGATATTCTGGGAAAATTCTTCCTTCTGTTTATTTGTAGTTTGCACTTTGCAGGTGCGCCGCTTTTAGGGTGGAATCATGAATGGAATGTCATGATGGCTAAATGAATAAAATATTATTTTCATCTATTGTTTGTAATGATGATCTACAATATCTCATGTATTATATATCAATTTATTTCTTTGGATAATTTAATATTAGATTAATTGTTATTTATAATTTATTTTATTCAAAATATTTTGTTAGTGTAATCATCTAATAATTAATAATATATTGGTGTAATCATATAATGTTCTGATATAATGAATATAAAATTTGTTGTCTCAATAAAAATTATCCATTAATATCATAAGTTGAAACCTGCAAAAGAATTAGATTTAAAAAAATTCGCATGAGATTTGCTTACTTTTCCTATGGTTGAAACAAATGAAATGAG
>JAYDYQ010002427.1:0-32179 GCA_034814905.1 Penstemon davidsonii | reverse complement strand
TAACGTTACTTGTTTATGATTTGGGGGCTGTACGCTCATATCGATCTCTTTTCCTTTTTTACTCTGCAGCTTTTCATAATCTGGCAACGGGAGGTCGGATACTGAGAATACCTTTTCCTCTTCTAACTTTCTTTTCGAGGGCAATACTGGCTCAAACTGCTTCTTCATGTTTAAAGATGTGTTATAACATTCCCACGCCATGCATTGGTCGTTCCTCATTTCTCCGACCCCTGCCAAAGTGGGAAACTTAACCATCTGATGGTAAGTCGACACGACCGCTTTGAATACGTTTAAAGCCGGTCTTCCCAAAATTGCATTATAAGCGAACGGGGTACTCACGACCAAGAACTTAACCATCTTCGTAACATCTTTTGGTTTTTTACCCATAGTAGTACTCAAGAATATGGTTCCGAGAGGAACAATTTCCGATCCACCGAACCCAATGAGCGGGGTGGATACCCGTTCCAGTCGCGGATGTTGTAGATTCATTCTGTCAAGCGCCTCAGAAGAGATTATGTTTGCCGAACTGCCATTATCGATTAACACCCTCCTAACCTCGAAGTTAGCAATTCTCAGGGTCAAGACCATCGAAAAATCAGGGTCATCTTCATTAGTATCCCAAGTCACATCACTAGGTCTGTCAGCCTCGGAAAAACTAATGACTTGATTTATCGAGGGCGCTGGTCTTAAGGACATGACCTCTTTCCTAGTCGAGACACCAGTCTTTATCGACCTAGCAGTCCTTTTCCTCGCATTCCTGCTATCTCCCCCAGCTGGCCCACCAGATATCATATTTATCACCCGATTCGTCTGGTCCTCTGCTTGTTGTCGATCCTCACGGTGTTGTTCGGAGGACCTCCTAGGACTTCTGGATCGATAACGGCTGTTATGGTTCTCCTTTCTGACATATTCCTTCAACTTTCCCTGAGCAATCAGTTTCTCGATCTCTTGTTTTAACTGAAAGCAATCCTCGGTGCTATGCCCCCGAGCTCTGTGGTATCTGCAATACTTATCGTGATTCATAGTCCCTGGCCTAGGTTGAGTGATACGCCGAGCTCCAGGGACCAAATTTCTCTCCTCGAGGACCGTTAGAATCTCGTCCCTTGAGGTATTCAGTCTGGTAAAGTTGCCTTTTTCATGCTCCGTCCTTGGAGCCCTATCTGGAGTTGCAGGTCGACCGTAGACATTAGATCTGTGGGTCGGAGCCTAAGGTTTATAGACCTTAAGTCTCTGCCAAACCGAGCCTCTTTGTTGCGCGTTTGACCCTCCATAGTCACTTGGTTTTGGGATAGGGGCCCGATCAGGTTTCTTCAGGATCGGGGGCCTAGGATTCTGTGCGTTCTTTAACTTATTCATTTCCTCCTGGATCATGTATTTCTCGGCTATTTCCATAATCCGCTCGAAAGACTTTGGTTGCTTTCGACAGAGAGCATTCCCGAACTGGCTGTTACGGGTCAGTTCGAACATTAATGATGACAGAAACTCAATCTGTGGGGTATCAACTTTTAGAAGTTCAATACTAAATCTAGCCAACCACTGCCTCAATGTTTCTCCTTCCATTTGCTTCACCGTTCCCAAATGATTAGCAGGTAACCTTTGTTTCCTTTGGCTAGCAAACTTATGTTTCAATTTATCGCACAACTCATCGAAAGAGAAGATCGAGTTCGGGGGTAGTTTCCCGAACCAATCCAAAGCAATTCCCTCGAACGTTGTGACCATGATTTTGCAACAGAAATCCTCCGAATGTCCATATAAGTTCAATACGTTTACGAAACTGTTTATATGCTCCGAGGGGTCAGAGGTCCCATTATATCTTGGCAACCTGGTCGGGACCGTTTCTGTTCCCCGAGCTTCTCTAATTTCTTGACAGAACGGAGAACATCGCATAATGTTCGTGCTCAGTTCCCTATTTCGTGCTTCAAGGAAAACGGCCCCATCTTCTTTGTCCCCAACTCCTCGAGCCCTGACGTCTGCGGATCGGGTTTCCTTTATTAACATCTCCCTCTCCAATTCCTTAGTAACTCTTTCTTGAACAATCTTTTCCAGGTCAGCCTCGGTCACCTTTCTGTAGGCTGGCTTTCTAGATTTCTCCACAGCTTTGGGTTGACTTTCCCCGACCACCGAATCTTCTAAATTTTGCACATTCCTAGAAGGTTGCCCCGATCGGACAACGGTTCTAGCTCGCGGTGGGTTGGGTCTTACATCAGATAGTGCGCCCAGAGCAGATCGACGAACACTTCCTTCCCTTGGTCTGTCGGAAACCTGACCCCGAGCAGCAGGTTGATCGACTGGAGGCTGCTGACCTGGAAAAGTTTCACGATCTGCTCTCTCCGTGTTTAAGAATTCTCTACACATGGTTCCGATAATGGAACGTAAATCTGCCACCGTCGTATGAATAGGCATATCATTCGGTGGTTCGAGCGGCGGCACCTCAGATTGGTGGGCCGCTCGGGATTGGTTACTTGGTTCATTGTTTACTGAGCGCTGCGCTCCCGCAGCTTGTGAAGGCTCACCTCGATTGTACGTGTACCTCCTAGTAGTAGGCATATTTCGATCTAACACCCGAGTAGGCCCCACGGTGGGCGCCAATTGATTTTACCGTTTTTCGTACGAGTTCAATAAGGAAAGTAGAGTATATCAATGTACGAATCGAGCAGCTAAAAACTGTATATTAATATCGGTGTTCGAATACAAATTACAAAACGGGTCTACCCGAGCACTACGGGATGTCGTACTACTAAAAAGACCAATACAAAGAGGTTACAAGCTAGTTCCTAATCCGAACAGTAGGTCCGAGCAGAAGGAATATCTTGGAAGTTGTGCCGTCCCTGATGTCATAAATGCGCCGCGTATTTATAGGAACAGTAATGGGCTAGCTAGACCATCCGTAGGAGAATAGCTCTCGGCCAGCTGTGTAAAGCTGTAGGTCGGTCCCACAGTAATTCCGAGCAGACGAGTAGATCGGGAAGAAGGTCGGAGTACTTGATCTAGAGCTATCAGTCTGGCTTGATCGGAAAACCATGTTCTTCAGATCGGAGAATACCATTCTGATCGGGATCGAGGCTGACTTCGAGCAGAAGGTATTTCCTAAAGTGGCGCGAACAACAAATTTTTTAAATAATAAGAGAAGGTTAAGTTAATTGTACGCTCCCGATCATAAAAACGATAGAGAAAAATTCGACGAAGGCAATTCTATGATTAAAAGTTATATACAGCAAAAAGGGATTTTATACAAAATTCGTTTACAAAGAGTTACATATTCAACTAAATAGATTAACAAAGATTTCTTGAGGAAAATTTATAAAACCCTAGTCATAAACACGGCCTAAGATGGGGGAATAACTTCTTCAGAGGACGTCTCTTCATTGTCTTCAGTTTCTCCTTCATCCTCCTGATCGACGTCGACGTCCTCTGCAGGCTCTAGGTCAGGATCGGGCACAGGCAGGGGAGTTCTGAACTCAGCCACTAGATGAGCCAGGGGGTGATCGTTGTAGTGAACTGAGGTCAACGATTCTGGAGGATATTCTTGGAGCCTTCGATCTTTGCCAATATCCATGACTTTGCGATAATCGGCCCGCCTATCAGGGATAAACTTAGACTCGATCAATTGATCGACCCCCTTATAAAATGAGCTCAGCAATAAGTCCCCTATCTTTTGATGAGTTATAGCCGTGCTCACAGGAGAATCGAGAAACTCCCTAACAATGGACTCGACATTGGGGGTCTGGACTTCATCTATGGCCTTATCCAGATTGGCATCATCCTCCTTGACTGCAAGTTGGGATCGAAGCTTGTTAATCTC
This sequence comes from Penstemon davidsonii, assembly GCA_034814905.1. NCBI lineage: Eukaryota > Viridiplantae > Streptophyta > Magnoliopsida > Lamiales > Plantaginaceae > Penstemon > Penstemon davidsonii. Next base: position 28,377 of record JAYDYQ010002427.1, on the reverse strand, counting down.
CGACTCCAGTTTGCTGATTGAGGTAGCATGAGAAATACGTTGCTCATCCAATTCCCGATTTAGTTGATCAACCTGCGCTTGATACCGATTGGCATCCATCATCGTTTTGATAATATGAGGATTATCGGACTCCAAATTGGGATTATCACTAGAACCAGGATGAGTTTCTAGGGATGTTCTGGAATTATCAACCTTGGCAAGTTTGTCTTCAAGCTCTCTGATCTTGGCCGTTAAGATATTGTTGGTCTCTTCCACAAACTTCCATTGATCCCTGTGTAGTGCCGTATCATACAAGGCGGTTACCAACGCATTCCCAGTCTGCAAAATTAAATCATTTGATTGATATTGAAGTAAAGAAACTTAAAGCATAATGAATTAGAACATTATGAATGATGTATTACCACTTCGTGAGCATGAGCTGCTCTTGCCAGCTGGTCGAGTGGCTCCCTCTCGAAATTTCGCTGCACATCCCTGGTGAAAGTTGAAGACAAAAGCAGTCGAATTGATTTATCGAGGATATGTTCCTTATCGTCGGTCATCAATGTATCCTTTTCGGAATATCCGGCTGCTCGTTTCCCCTGAAGATGGCTTTCGACCATATCGACCAAAGAGGCTTTATGGCTCGTATCTCCAATATGAGTGAAAGACTCACCTTCTTTATCGTAAAATTGTTTCCTTCTTTTCGCAGCTGGACCAGTGGGATTACGTTCGGCCCATGTTTTACAACCAAGAATACCGTATTGATCCCTAATCAACTTGGGAGGAAAGCAACGTCCTGGACCAGTGCTCGAGGAAGGTATTTCCGTAGAAGTTTGGTCAGTCGTTGGAGGAGCAACTCAGATAGGATCTGCACTCTCGAAAGACTCTTCCTCGATGTCTTCCAGATCCTGGTGCTGATCTCTTCTCCTTTTTCTGGATAGTCTCTGCTCTATTGGTACCTTTCCCGATGACTTATTCGAATTAGAAAGAACTGTCTTTCCGACTACAGAGTAACGACATTTCTCGACCATAGAAGCTACAATGCAAGATTACAAGTATTAAAAGAATGATAGTTGCAAATCCTTTCTTAAAAGATAACTTAAATAAGATGTTTAAATCTTACCCAGTGGACGATCATCCGTGGGGATGGGAAAATCAAGGGAACTCAACCCAGCTTTTCGAAGAAAGATTTCTCCGACGAGGAAAGCCGACTGGTATTTATCCGATCTCATCTCCATCACCATATCTGAAGGAAAATGATCATCTGGAGCCATTTCTCCAGGATGGATCATAACTGTAAAATCCCGAAAAATTCAGTTAGGAATTATCTTTACTATAATTTTAATTTACTTGAAAGTGATAATTTTTAATTATGTAGATTTAATAATTGAAACTCATATTCTTATCTATGTTGTTAAATTTCAATGTGTGAGAAAATTTTAAATTCAAAGAGTTTTAATATAATAAATTTTTAACCCCTTGAATTATTATTGGTTTACAAATTTTGTATTATAAAGGACTCACTCTTGTGTTATTTTGAGGATTTAAATGCAAAAATAAGATAAAAAAAGGTGACATGATGTATTGCCCGAAGACTTTGAGAACTAAAATGTGACTACCCACTTCTTGAAGGTGTAAATTGCAAAGTACCTATTAAATATAAAGAAAAATCAGCCCATTACCTCATTCTTTTCTTCTTCCACCATTTACACACACTGAAACGTGTGTTTTCACACACAAAATCCCCCTTCCTTATTTTCTTAATAACTTCCTCATTTCTTAACCAAATTGAGCGAACAAGTAGTCAAAATTGATCTACTCGATGAGAGGAACACAATGGTGGTGGTAATTGAAGGAATAGAAGGTGTTTTCCTGCGAAAATTGGAGGTGGAAGTGGCGGTTGTAAGTGGGTTTCTTTGCATGCCCCTTTTCCGGTCATGTCTTCGACAATCGGGCTTCACCACGGTGTTGTAGGCGAAGAGCAGAGTCGAATGGTAATTTTGGCTCATTTTCCGGTGGGGGTCTATGGTGGTCAACGACGGTCATCGATGGTCAACTCTGGCTGGTCCAAACAGCGGCTTCATCTCGACTCGAGTTTTTCGTATCCGGTGTCCATTTTATGATTTGAGTTCGTTTAGGTAAATCTTTAAGCCTAAAGGTTATTGTGTATTATTTAGATTGTGGTTAATTATTTGGCTTTAGAATTAAGTTAAGCATGAGTTTGAGTTCGTATTATGTTATGCATGTATCTCGATTAGCTAGATATTAGTTATAGGGATGGTGAAGTAATGAAAGTGGAAACTTGAAATAGTAAAACATAACATGATAATGAATTTTGATGGACTTAATGTGTTATATGATGAAATTAGATCGTTAGAAACGCCGTCCTCGTTTTAGGTGGATAATTGATATTCATATTATTGAGTGTCTTGCGCTTAGTCCGAATCGAATTGAAATTCATTCGTATACTTTTGGGTTAAGTAGAAGCTTTGTTTAGGAATTTAGATTTTGACGCGTTTAGTTTCTTTGGTTCGAGATTCTAATCGAATCGAATTGCATGACAGGTGAAGGCGGTAAACAACCATCTCTTCAATCCGTAATAGGTGAGAGCCGTATCTTGTTTGTGATTATGTGTTTAATTATTGTATGAGCATGTTGCGATGTGTATGCTTGAATATTATAGTAGAACATTTGGAATTGTGCGTTTGCGATGGTCGTTGTAATTGATCGCGCTTGATAGTATGAAATGATAAGGTGACTCGTATAATATGACTTATATTTGTTTTGCCTTGATTAATTTGGTTTAAGTACATGGTCTAGTTTGTTGGGCACTTCATTACATATGAGCATGCTACTTGAATTTCATTAGAACTCATAATCCGTATATATTAATGACATGGGCGTATGATCACATGAAGTCCTTTTAATACTAATATATGATTTTTATGTTACGTTTATATGAATATATGCTTGAGACTTATTGTTAGCATGCTTACGTGGTATATTATGTATCAAGTTATGTTTATTTGATTGGTAAGTAATTGCCTTGATTAAATATATGACATGAGTTTGTTGATTATATCAATACACATAAGCATGCTTAATTGAAATCATTAGAAGTTTATCTTTAGTGTTATAATGACATGTTTGATGATTAGATGTTCACATTTCGATATTAAGGTTTGATTATCATTAGTCCATGAACTTTATTATGTCATTGTTATTGTTGGCGATTTATTAATGTGGTGTTATTATTCTGTTTGATCTGTCATGTCCTGTTCTGCTTGTTCTGTTCATATCTGTTCTGTTTAGGGCGCCCAATTTTCGGTGGATGGTGGGTCCGTGGCAACTTTGATAGTAGATGGCTATAAAGTTGCCTCGACCTTACCATTGACCTGACTCACTAACCAAGTATGGAGGTATGCTTGGGGAGTGATCTCAAACTTCTGCTTCTGGCAAAGACATGTCGATACATCTGTCTGTGTAAGGTCGCTCCTTACTGGTGTGTTTGGTTATCTGTATGGAGGGTAAGAGAAGACGGCATCATTTCTTTCTGTATATCGAAGTTCTTTTGATTTCATCATATCTGTAGACCCATGTAGTTACGAGTTCTGTGTACTGATCTGTCTGATTACATGTTTCATTTCATGAATATTTTTTGACAACCGTTTGAGAAGTTTAACTGATACTCATCATTTTGGCATGTTTGATTCACGCATCACGTGCACACGCGCACCGGCCTCACTAAGTTGGATGATCAACTTATGCGCTCCGTGTTTCAATCTTTTCAGCTACAGGTGTTGGGGTTTGATAATTTTGGTTGCAGTTAGGTCGTCCTGGTTGCGGTCCCACCCTAGTCTCAAAAAGCTTATGTAATTTAATGTTCGATATATGTCTTTTTTTTTTCGTTTCTTCATTCTCATAGAATTGTCATTTCAAATCTTTTGTACATTTGAAGTGTTTTATAATAATTCGACTACTAGTGGTCAATTTTGCAGTTATATAAATTGATGAGTCTTTTGTTGAGATAAGTTTTAAAATTATAAGTCTAATTATTTTGAATCTTTTCCCTTACGAATCGTTTGTCATTAACTGGTTTATTTCAGTTGGACCTCAAGCGTTTTATAAATTATTATTTTTACCTTTCTCAAAATGTTGTTTCAGGAAAAATCTTTTGACACGATTCTGATTAATTATTTCCTGGTGAAGATTTTGTCATTGAATTTGATTCTATAATTTTTGTCAAAAACCGTATCTTGAATATTTTCATAAATTAATCGTTTGATCGAGTGATATCTAACGGCCCACGGAGTCGGGGCGTTACAATAACCCCAGTCAAAGGTAAATGGTTCAGTTTCTCCATTCTCGAGTACACGTTGGGTCGGAGGCTTGACAAAAAAGTAGTTCGATTTCCACTCCATGCTGTTACTTGAGATGGCATTTTCCAAGACAGCAAAGCCTGGTCTCTGGCTGACATAGTAGTAGCCTCGGTTGGAGGAGGTCGATATGGAAAGTCGAAAAAAATGAAGAAAATTACGAAATGAAGGTCGCAATCCTTTCGCAACCATCAAAACAGAAAAAGTCATAATAATTGCAATGACATTTGGTACAAGCTGAGTTAAAGAGACAAAGAAAGTCTCTAGAAGCTGGAGGAGGATCGAAGAAAGGGGGAAACGTAATCCATGATCAAAATGCGAGGTATAGAAAGCTCGGCAATTTTCTGGGGGTGTATTAACCCTCTCCTCAGCAGAAGGAAGAATTATCTCGAAATCCGAGGGGAAATAACGACCATAGTCCCTCCTCAAAGCTGGTAAATCCTTCTCTTTTAGTCGAGAAGGAAAGAACTCGATGGGGGCAGAAATTTGAGGCTGAGCAGTTTTCGATTTCTTTGAAGTTCTAGCGATCATTTCTTCTTCAGGAACGATTTCGACTACCAAACTGTCAACCCCCTTCTCCTCGTAATTTCTAATCTCTTCGGCCTGAACGCCGTCTCCTGCTTCTTCATTATCAGAGGAAAGGGTTTCAGGATTGATAATGTTTTGAGGTACTGGCTCTTCCTCATTCTGGCTTGGGGAGTTGGGTTTCTGCGAAGTTGAAGCCATTTTTTCTGAAGATAGTTCGTTCGACAAATCGGACAAATTGCGAAGATATCGATTAAAACTTTTACTGCTGAAGATCTAGATATTTGAGGTAAAAAGTAAAAAGATCCCGCTTAATTCGACTATATATACGGACGGTGAAAAGACGATTCAACCCTTCGCGACGTTTCAGTTTCCCGCCAGTAGAATCATGAGAAAACTCTGTAGACGTCTGACACACGTTACTGAGCAACGTGTCTTTACATGAAAGGTTCCAACGAATATGCACTCTTTTTCCCTTGCTCGATTTTTATCCCATAAAAGGGTTTTTCCGAGCTAGGTTTTTAATGAGGCATACTTCATGGATCACTGAAGGTTGACGCTACGATCTTATTTACTTCTACGAGCTCCAGCTACGATTACGCTCGAAGAAGTGAGGGAGTACTGATGAGGGCTATTTTACACCTATGATCGAATAGTACTTCCCGAGCAAATTCAGAGTTAATCCGACCTATGAAGACCGAATAAGTCTCCTCGAGGATTCCACGATCGGCTCGATCTACCTTACTGCATCTAATCGACCTGAAGATCGATCCAGATGTTTATTAGGCCATGCAGGACTCCTAGGTCTAAAAGGACTCCTAGATACGTTAGGATTAGGTATTCCGTATAAATAGCGAATACTCCATTGTATTAAGGATCCGAATTTTGGTCTATTATCAATGAGAATACAATTGTTCTCCTCTTATATAATTTAGCTACGTAATTATCATAACAAGTCTTGAATTGCACCATCCTTTTAACCAAACCCTAAATATAAAATTGTTCCTTAATAATATTACTGATATTAGAACCTATCACGAAATCAGGCTAAATCAGTACTGATCCAAACAAAGTTGTTGCAAAGGACTCATCCGTGGAGCTAAACCTTGTTGATGATCAAGTTCCACTGGATGAAGTACCCAACAAAAGGAGCCTTTAGCTATTGACTGGAAAGCTGAAGCAACTCCTGAAAAATAGAAAGGTGCTACTCCTACCATGTTTGCTGAGACCATTCAATCAACACTTCTGGATTCCATGAAGAACTTGATTTAATCTGCCATGAAGACATAAACAGAGAAGTAGTGAAGAAATTTGAGGAGTTGGCCTCATCTCCTGTTCAAATCACAGTGGAAAGTCTTTCACAGCCTGATGATCCTGCCATACTGTTAAAAGGATGATCAAAATACCATCAAAGCAGAAGTTCAAAACATGAAGTTTGATATTTAGCAATTCAATAACAGAGTTCAGCATAATGAGACTGGTTGGAGAGACATAAACTTGGTTGTTGCGAATGCTATGCAAGCTGAAGAAGAAAAGACTTCAAATATGATGCAAGCATTTTGTTCAAGTGTTGATCTTGTACTTCAGTCCCAAATTCAATTTGGTGAAAGCCTTGATATAATCCAACACCGTACTGAAGTATTATCATCCAAGCAACAATACCAGGAAATACAACTTTCCGCCATGGATCAAAACATCAGAATGCTCTGCAATGCAGTTAACATTCCACATGTACAAGTTGAGGAACTCAACCCTATTGATGATGACAAAAAGGGGGAAGAGTTATCTGAAGAAAATGAGGAATCTGCTGAAAAGGTTACTGAAGAAGCTCAAGTGACCGAAGAGGTTGCTGATAAGCCTGCTGAAGAAACAAAGGCACCTGATGTAACTGACGAAGCTGCTGAGGATGTTGAAGTTGATCTCAATGAAGAAGAACCCAAGGATGAAGATAAATAGATTATTGTTTCCAAGGATTCAGCTGAAGAACAACTTGATCCGTTCAGAAAAGTTAAGAATATAGAGGAAATAGGAGCCAGACTTGAGGCTGCTAAAAAAGAGGAAAAACTCTTAGAAAAAGCCAAGTCAGCACTAAATTTCTCTAGTGAAGAAAGTGAGGAAGAAGAAGGTATATAAGAAGAAAAAATAGAAGGAGACGAAGAAAATGAAGATTAAGAAGACTCTGTTTTTTCTTATACACTTCCGTAATTTTTATTCTTTCTAAGTTTTTCATTTCTTGTAATCTGATGTAAAATGTAACAAGTTCTATATAAATAAAAGATTACAAGTTATCCAACTTAATTTCTATCTCAAATTTTTTTTTGAAGAATTAACTTAAGTAAGGACAGGTACTGCGCTGAAGTTTTGTCATCATCAAAAAGGGGAAAATTGTTGGATGAAGATGAAGAAGTGAAGGGAGATTTTGATGATTTCCAAAAGTCATCAGCTAAGTAATGGAAGCTTAGCATACCTCCGAAAAAGTTCAATCGAGAAGACAAGTAAAATCAAAAGATTGAATTTCGGTCCAGAAGACTACTGATCTGATGTTGAGTACGGAATCAGACTGGTGGATTTCAGCAAAGTCAAATCAGATGAGTTTGATTTGAATCAGTAGAGTATTCATCAGCAGAGTGGATTCAATCAGCAAAGTGGAAAGAGATCAGAAGTCATTCCAACGGCAATAACTGCACTTGTCGTAATAAATGTTGAAAGAGAAGGGTATCAATGATAAATTATTGAAGAAAAACCTCGTATCAGCAAGGTGCATTTAATGCGAACTGACAAATCCGTACAGCAGACTGTACAGTGAACAGTTGCAGGGAGCCGTTCAGAGATAGGGACGAGTACTCGAGGATTTCTGAATTTTGTCTCAGCTCAACGGGCATAATTCAAATATCAAGTATAAATAGTTCAAGATTCAAGAGTTAGAGACAAGAATCACAACAACTGAGAGCAATTCAACGATCAAATCTTCTTAGCCTCAATACTCAAGAACAAAACACTAAAACTGTCAAGTCATCTGTTGACGAAGCTCAGTCGAGGAAAAAGTAAACACATACAAATCTTAGAGATTTCTGTAAAGCTGAGAGTTGTGAGAAGTAGATATCCAACTTACTAAATGATATTACTTCAGATAATAGGCTTTCTTAGTGATTTCATATTATACACTTGTGGCTTTATCATTTGTTGTAAAAGTGCAAGTAGAGTGTACTATTTACTTTGTGTTCATAGTATAACCTAAATCTTCGTGATTTAGAAGAGTGGACTAAAAGACATCTTGTCTATATAACCACTATAAAAATTCCTTGTGTTTGATTTAATGTTTATACTTGCATATTTTCATAAGCAAACAAACACTTTAAAAGCTAAAAGCTTTTCAAAGGGATTTATAAAACCGGGGTAAAATCTTTAAAGGGAAAAACTTGTTTGAAAAACATACTTGACAAATTCCACTACACACAAATTTTGTAACTCTGATTTCATTTGAAACAGATAAGTTTAATCAGACTAGTGGTCAACTTACGCTGAATAAGCTAAGTGCGCAATCAGCAAAGTAGTCTCATAAGTTCGATCAGCTTACGCTGCTGATAAGAAAAGGTCTATTCACACCTCCCACTCCCCCTCTAGACCCTTTTTACAACTTGGGACCCAACAGAGGTAAAAGTACTCTTTTTAAAATCACGATAGGGGGATTAAATTGAACATTATGTATATCATGGGGTAAATTGCCCTTTTAACTCAATAATATAGTATTGAATATTTGGCAATCCTTTTAGCATGTTATATTTTCTCGAAAAAAGAAATCCCAATTTTTATTGCCTCGGATCTTTTGTGCCATTCACCATTTTACACCATGTGTCCCTTGGAGTAATGGACCATATGTAGACTCCAATTTTTTTCTACTAACATTTTTGGCATCGTCTTCTCCACCCGTTTCAAAACCAGAGCTGATGGGGGCTAAATTATATCTAAGCTAGATCGGAGTTCTCGAACAAATTCAGCTCGGGTTGTGTGGTCATTCCGATCTGAGTATTCATATCTTATCTACCTGACACTTCATGGGCCGCGCAATGACTCATACTCGTCCTAGGATCCTATTAGGGCTAAATGTATTAGGCTATAAATATGAGATTTGTCATTGTAATTAAGGTTGGATCTTGAATATAAAACATATAGCAAGCTCTACTTTTGTACGGAAGATTAAGATTATCGATATTAATTATCCTTTATTCCTAATTCCTTGCATTGCATCATCCTGGATATTTTGACTAGGCCCTTTATTTAGATCAATAAGAATTGATAAAATCCTTATTATTTATCTTTATTGGTTGATTAGTTCGAATTTATTGATTTTACACGTCTACGCTAAATTCGGTAATATCAGTTGGCGCCCACCGTGGGGCGAGGTCAATTACTCGAACGAAATATGGTCAATCCAATGAATCCCTCGAGAAAAAGTACTTGAATCACTGGAAGAAACCAGTCATCACAAGCTCCCTTTGTCGCCGGGAATCGTCCTGAAGATTCTGTAACAGTAGCAGGCATCGCACAGATTTGGAAAGGCCCGAAGAATCAAGTCAAGCGGCAGCTCGTCGTGCCGAGGCAAACAAGCAGCCTTCCTTGAGTCATCGGGTCCCCAACCAAAATATCCCACTGAATCCTCCAACTCAAACCATCCCGCCGCCTCTAGCCTCGCATGACGAACAACTAAAACAGTTAGCTCAACTGGTGAGCGCATTTTGCAATCAAATACTGCAAAAACCTACGCAAGATCCGATCGGGCCATAAGTGGACCCCGCTCAAACTCCTCAAAGACTAATGTCTATAGGAGATCTCAACAGAAACCCGATCGAAACTCCGATCAGGGTGATAGCCTTTCTGCCGATCAAAAAACTCACAATTCTGAGCGAATCGGCCAAGCAAGGCAAGCAAAAATTAATGTTCGACCAGAACAAAGAGATGCTCGGGTAAGAGCCTTTGCTCGTCCCGAAAAACGCCACTCTAAAGAGCGTACTATTATTCCAATCAATGATAGTATCATACCTCCGATCAACAATAACAGAGCCACTAGACGATTTTCAGAAAGAGATATTGAGAGGATGGTCGAGGAGCGAGTATGACAACGTTTAGCTGTGCAAAGACAACCCTGGCCTCGATCTCGAGAAGTGCAAGATAGCATAGCTACTTGCTCGTCGTTCTGTCAAGAAATCATGGAAGCAACAGCCTAGGGAACTTTACCAGGTCGTTTACCGAGGTATGATAGGACAGGAGACCCACATGATTATGTGTTCAGTTTCACAACCATAATGAACCTATATGCTCACTCGTCGGAGGACAATGCAAAATTGATGGTAACTACGTTCGAAGGTCTGGCAATGGATTGGTTCGGAAAGCAGCCTCCGGACTCGATAGTCAGTTTCAGGGAGTTGCGCAATAAACTACAGCAACAATTTGCCAGCCAAAAAAGGCAGAAGTTTCTGATGAGCTATTTAGGGACTATTCGTCAACTCAAGGGCGAATCGTTGAGGAATTGGTTGGGAAGATTCAATGTCTCCGAACATAGATTATATCATCTCAATCTTGTTCGGCCTAACAAGAAATAAGCAGTTGGGCAATGCCCTTTGTAGAAAGCAGCCGCGAACGTTCGCGGAAATTATGACGCTGGCCTCAAAGTATATGACTCAAGAAGAGATGAATTTGATCAAGGATCAAACTAAGATGAAAGGTTCGAGGCCGAAGAAATTCGACAGGGTCTCGACCCCGAAGCCTGTAGATTATGACCGCTCGCATCGAAAGAGCCATGTTTTTCAAAAAATGAACTATGGAGATCCGGAGTCTAATATAAGATCTAATATCTACGTTCGACCTCCTTCGCCAAATCAAACACCGAAAAGGGAATAAAAACTACTCAGTGAATTTACACCATTATTATAGAAAATAAGACTTTATTTATTATGTAGTACTTTTAGTTTTTTATTTTAGACTTCGTTTCTTCTTAGCTATTCATGAAAAACGCTTATATCTTTTAATTTATCTATGCATTTAAATCGTTACGATCTCCATTTCTGCTCATTTTCGAACTCCAGTCTCATTAGTGCAAGGAATAAAACCATTAAGTTGGTATACATTCCAGAAGAGTATGAGTAAAACCGTTTTTTCGATAAACACTCAGTTATCGATCTACAAGGATTAAAACCATTAGTTGGTATACAATCCGGAAGAGTAATGAGTAAAATATTTTGATATAACTCTACGCTCGGAAATAAAAAGAAGATAGATTAACAAGAGTAAAATCTGTTGATATAACTCTGTGATCGAAATCAGGCAAGAACTTTTGTTCGTCCTGAGGATCAAAATTAACGAGATCAAAATCTGTTGACATAACTCTTGATCGAAAAAGGGGAGTAAAACCATTTTTTGGTATAAACTCCATATCGAAAATAATGAGTAAAACCATTAATTTGGTATAAACTCTTGATTGAAAATAAGGAATATAACCATTAAGTTGGTAAAAATTTCAATCTTATGAGCATGAACCATCGACCTCCTAAGCTCGATCTACAAAGGTTAAAGCCACTAATTGGCATAAAACCTAAGTCTTCAAATAAAGTTTGAGTAAAACTGATTGAGTCGGTATACACTCATCGACCTCCTAAGCTCGATCTACAAAGGTTAAAGCCACTAATTGGCATAAAACCTAAGTCCTCAAATAAATTTTGAGTAAAACCGATTGGGTCGGTATACACTCATCGATCTCCTATTACCTATCTACAAAAAGTTAGAGCCAATAATTGGCGAAAAACCTAGTGTTAAATTAAAAATTTTGAGTAAAACCAATTGGGTCGGTATACACTCATTGATCTCCTATTGTCAATCTACAAAATAAAAACCAAAATTGGTTAAGTTTATCAGAACCATTGAAGTCGATTAGCACTCATTCAATTCCTGTTCGGGTTATTGATTTACAAAATTAGAAGAATTGACCAACAATTATACAAGATAAAGTGGATACGCAAAGATACGGAGGAAACATTGAAGTTCGACGAGATCACTATACACTGAGAATTTAGACCTAAAAATATTACTGCTCCAATCATGAATTATATGCGGTAAAAGTGAAAGTGACCTCGTTGACTTCGAGTACATATATTGGTAGGGAAATGACGTTTCAGCCCTTGGTGACGTTTCATTTTCCCGCCTATGCAAATTGCGGAGCAGGCCTCAGTACTTACGACAACGCCTCATTGCGTCTCAATTGCGGCATAAAAGACACTACAAATATGTACTCTTTTTCCCTCGTTCGATTTTTATTCCAAAAAGGGTTTTCCCGAACAAGGTTTTTAATGAGGCATATTCTACGAATCTGCAACGAAAGATTATTAAGAAACTTAATCTAAGCTAGATCGGACTTCTCGAACAAATTCAGCTCGGGTTGTGTGGTCATTCCAATATGAGTATTCGTATCTTATCGACCTTGACACTTCATGGGCCGTGCAATGACTCCTACTCGTCCTAGGATCCTATTACGGCTAAATGTGTTAGGCTATAAGGAGGAGATTTGTCATTGTAATTAAGGTTGGATGTTGAATATAAAACATATAGCAAGCTCTACTTTTGTACGGAATCGATATTAATTATCATTTATTCCTTGTTCCTTGCACTGCATCATCCTGAGTATTTTGACTAGGCCCATTATTTAGATCAATAAGACTTAATAAAATCCTTATTATTTATCTTTATTGGTTGATCAGTTCGAATTTATCGATTTTACAAGTCTACGATAAATTCGGTAAAATCAAGAGCATTTGTTTATCCTTACGAAAACATCTTTTAAGTTTTAACTTTTAACCAATAAAAATAGGGATTGTATTTTTTTGTGCCACAACTATAGCCCACTGGAGTTTCTACCCAATAACTTTCAGGCTTGCACATTTGGTGCCACAACTTCAACATCAGGAGTAATTTTTGTGCCAATTGAGGCTCAATTTCAAAATTGGCCCGAAATCCCCCCATGTGCGGGCCATGTGACATGAAAATTGTGGATTTTGACATTCAACGCCTTTTTCATAAAAAAAAAAAAAAAAAATTTATTTCCATCTACCAAGAACTAGGCTACTTGGATGTTTTTATTTGGGGAAAAAGAAGAAGACGGGTAACAATTTAATTAAGGGAATGTTTGGTGAATTTTATAGGAAAAATTATAATTTTAAATTTTGGTATTTTTTTTAAAGAAAAATACGTTGAATGGTCAAAATTCCTATTTTTCATGTCACATGACCCGCACATGAGGCAATTTCGAGCCAATTTTGAAATTGGGCCTCAATTGACACCAATTGCCACCGATGTTGAAGTTGTGGCACCAAATGTGTCAGCCCGAAAAGTTACGGGGTAGAAACGCCAGTAGGCTATAATTGTGGCACTAAAATGCAATAATCCCAATAAAAATATATTATCTGAGAACTAGTTGCTGCAATTTATAATATTGTCATTAAAAACGCATAATTCTACAAAAAATAATTCTTTTACAATTTTTAATTAGAAACTCGATCACCACACATAAAAGGGGAAAAAGGAATAAATTAAATAAACATAGCTTTATCATCTTAGATTAGGTGAATATGTATTAGAATATTCAATGTGTACAAGTGTACAACAGGATTCTTCATCTTAGAGGATTCACCTAATCTGAATGGGCTTAATGATTTTCGTGGAAGAAGCAAATGCTCTGGTTTTGTAGTGGGTGGAGAATTTCTTAAAAAGAAAAAAGAAAGTTGCACACCAATATGGCACAGAAGATCCGATCATCCAGGGCGAATTTTTAGCATGTTCTTATTTGTGGGAAACAAAAATCCCAAAATTCCAAGCAGAAAGCCAAAATAAGAATTTCATCAAGCCATGAACACTTACAAACGTGGACAGGAAAATAAAAATGAAACCATATCACACTTTGTAGAACTACCAAGAAATTTTAAGTTGTTAATCTACATTACCACCACACATTTAGAAATTCTAAAGAGCTCACTCAAACACAAAATAAAGGCAATCGAATGTATCACCTAGATTCAATGGCAAAAGTTTCTGAACCCCGAAGGAACGATCTACGCCACCAAATTTGGAATGCTTTGCTAAGATTAGGGCATTCAGTACCATTCTTCGAGAAACACCCAAACCAATCCATAAACAGTGCGTATTGCTCTTTCAAAGGAAGAGTAAGCAATGATTGACCCATTGCCTCCTCCAATGCCTTGATGTCAAGTCCCTTTCTACACCTCTGTAACCACCCAAAATCCGAAAGCATTGGTCTAAACCACACCTGAAGAAACCCCAACCTAGTTTCTGACTTACAATGGAGTTTCCTAGTCCCCATTGCAATAAACAGCATTGCTGAAACACGGCTAAGTTCGTATCTTACCATTGGAGATACAATCTCGTGCATTTTGACCAGCTGCACCTCATTTGCCCACATGTCCACGAACTCCTCTGCCATTTGGTGATCGAGTAGGATATCAAGCACCCAATTTATGTTGTCAACTTGTTTCGAGATTCTCTCTAACAATGGCTTACCATATTTCTCGTTATCAGAGGGGGTGGCGGCCTCCTCAATCAGTCTTGTGAGTGAACACAGACAAGACTCACAAACAGAGAATATGTCCTCTTTACTCAGATCAGGATACTCCTTCTCATAAACCGAACTTCTGGAAATTAGACCTTTAACTAAAGGCTTCATTTCATTTCTAGCATTGGCATCATCAGAGGCGGTAACAGAGGAAATTAGCTGTTTGGTTAATCTACGCTGGAAATCAATTACGGGATTATTAAGGGTAAAGAGTCTATCTAAGATGTTTGTAGTTGTAGCATTATCAAAATTAAGTTTGGTTAATAGTTCCCTCAGCTTCTCCTCTTCTTCTTCTGTCCAGGGTACTGCTTCAAGATATTTTAAACATGAAGAAACACCCTTGTTAAACTTGATACCTGCTGACACCTGATAATAAAGTGAAACCTCAGAGTTCACGTATAAAAAGAATAACTGACAAACAATCGACTATGGTAGTTGGAGAAATGCAAGGCCTTACAAGACATGAATTTCCTCTTTGTTCTATCTCAAAGTATAGAGCACTGGCCTCGTGGAATTAAAGAAAAAAAACGAGTTCATTGAAATGAATTATGCCCCTAAATGCAATAATATCTTTCAATAGTCCATTTCAAATTAGAGAAAATGGTGAACCAAATTTGAAATGAGGCAGTGTTCATTCGATTAATACCTACCAAATTGAACCAAAAGTTTTAGTCCACCAATTTTCCAAACGAAAAACATATTTCGGTTTGGTTTTGGATTTTAGCCAAAATATTTTGGTTAAACAAATTTGGCCACTTAAAAGAAAATAAAACTCATTTAGTAACACAAAGATTCGAGATTTCAAGCATTTGCACTTAAAATTTTCAATTATCAAATACACATGTATTGAAAAATATAATATTTAGGGCTAAGAATCATTAAAGCTATGTAGGGTCCTTGGATTTAGGTGAGCACTTCTTGCATCAAATGATAGAACACTTTATCTTTTGTCTATCTTTTTATTTTATTTATCATTTTCCTGACTTGAATCAAGAACAAGACATAGCTTAAAGCCTTAAATTTGAGATGGATAGAGACATAAGAATAATTAAAAATAATCGGAAATCTGATTTCCAAGCCGATTTGGTTAAC
Organism: Penstemon davidsonii; assembly: GCA_034814905.1. NCBI lineage: Eukaryota > Viridiplantae > Streptophyta > Magnoliopsida > Lamiales > Plantaginaceae > Penstemon > Penstemon davidsonii. Next base: position 12,792 of record JAYDYQ010002427.1, on the reverse strand, counting down.
CACCCAACGAAAGAACCTAAAATCAAAAAATTTCGAACCCGAAAATCAAAAACCAAAAGCCTTATTTTATTTCTTCGATTTCTACAATCGTACTAGAGCACATGACAACCAAACCCCTAGAACACATTGACAAGAAATATATCCCTTTTTCATGGCAGTAAAAATATAGTAATATAAAAAACAAACAAAAGAAATATAACAAAGAGTGCAGACACCATCGACAAAGTTCAAAATTTCATGAAAAGCTTAAACATGGAAAGAATCCACAAACACGGTCATACACTAAATCATCAGTCATCACCTAGCTTGTTTAGTTGTTTACCTTACGAAATGTTAAACTTAAAATTCACCAACTGCATATGTTTAAGCTCACACTAACACCTAATACGATAAAAGCTGCAACTTATCTCAGTTTGAGAAGGACAAGTTCAAGGCAAGGTGTCCAAAAGGAAAGTGTAGTTACAAGTCATGTAATGTGATTGATAGTCAAAACATAGCTGTACTAGAATTTTCCTCATGTTAAAACCATTTAAGCAGTTCAACTAGACTCTGGAAGAAACGAATCAAGAACTTATCAATCTCTTAAAGTATTTTCATGTCCATCTCGAGTGTAATTACTAATCAACTGAATTCCTTTAAAAAGTAGAAAATAATGTCAAATAACCCTCAGCTTTACTCTGATCAACTAAAAATTAAAAGAAAAATACCCCACCTAATAACTGTTTCTGGTAAATATAAAGTTTAACAACAATGATAATAATAATATAAATAATACTAATGAATTAATTTAGCATATGCGCTTCAAATTGCCAACTCTACAACATATAAAATTTCAATAAATAAATTAAAAAGAGAGAGAGAGAGAATACCTCGAGTATGTGGATAGTGCGAAAAACCCCAATCTTGAGGAGTTTGTTTTGAATAACTTCCTCGTCCTCAAACATAAACTCAATCGCTTCTCGAAACACGCTCAGATTCTCCACATCCGGCACTTCAATCCTACATAAATTCCCGCTCAAATTATTATTCATCCGGTAATCCGAAACCAGATCGGCGAAAACGGCACTATTTGCGGTCAAAACATCCGAACCCAGCTCCAGAATCAAGGATCCCCCGATCTTCCCTTTTAAATTCAATCTCACGTCAAAATTTCCATCTGAAATAGGTGGTTTATGGGCTTTCGGGGTGTGATTTTTGTTCATGGGGACATCGGAAATAGGAGAGACCCGACCCGGTGATAGGATCCGTCGGGCAAAGGGAAGCTTCTGTGGGGAATTGGAAAAGGGTATTTCGATCTTTTCGGTCTTTTTGGGGCTGAGGGGAGGGTTGCTGAAGGAGCAACACCAGTGACGACGGCGCCGGCGGTGGTTGTGCCGCGTCGAATCGTACATTGTGATGACGGAGAAGGAAAATGGGGAAATGGGAAAGATTAGGGGAGCAAATATAGTGAAATGTAGAGGGTATATTTTGATAGTGGAAACAAAATAAGTGGAGACTGGTGAATATGAGGAACTTTATACCAATAGAGAATGGTTTGTGGTGCAGTCCAGTCCCAGTAGTAACTAATTACTATTTAGGGCTTGTCCAGGGTCCTTTTGTTTTTGTTTTATCCTACAATGCATAACGAAGGAAATTTTTATTTAATGGCTAATAGGAAATTGCCTTATATACCCTTTTCTAAGTTAATATAAATGTTTTTTAATTACAAATTACATCATCTTACTTAAAAGATTTTTGGCAGCTTGCACCATTAAAAATGGATCATTTGGCAGATTGCGCCCTCGAAATTAAATTTTGACATAGTGCGCCCTCGAAATACATAAGTTTTCACAGAGTGCACTCTTTAATTTTTTTCGGCCCAACAGATTGCCGATAAATAAAAAAATCCTGATATTTATAGGAGTATAATTGTCCTTTAACTCATTTTTCTCCAAAAATTTAAGTTTTGTGCCTAAATTTTCATTTTTCTTACAACCCATATTTACATCTCAACCATTTTTGCACAGTTTTTCACCATTTCTATTATTCTATTTTTGACATCAAAATTTTTCTTTAAAAGTTAATATTAAAAATTGTAGCCACATTGCCGATAAATAAAAAAATCCGATATTTATAGGGGTATAATTGTCCTTTTAACTAATTTTTCTCCAAAAATTTAATTTTGTGCCTAAATTTTCATTTTTCTTACAACCCATATTTACATCTCAACCATTTTTGCACAGTTTTTCACCATTTCTATTATTCTATTTTTGACATCAAAATTTTTCTTTAAAAGTTAATATTAAAAATTGTTGCCACATGTAAACACAATAAACTTTGCAACTTAGCAACAATATTCATATTAATCTAAGTAAGTTCATATAGCTTCAAACTAAAAACATGAGACTGTTGTAGATTAAGTGGAGCATATTTTTATGTTTCTTCTTTTCAAAATTAAGATAAATTAATGTGTAAATGGACAAAACTTACCCCTGAACTATGCATTTAATTCATGTGTGATATAGCATGGGTCCAAATCCTGATCCGACCAGAAAAGCGATTCGAACGAGGAAGTCTCCAGGACGCGAACTGAAGCTTTGGTAATGGGCGTTGGGTAACCATCTCGCCCTCCAAAGCAATGTCTTTGCACTCGCGGGGCGTTCAACGACCTTGGGTAAGTCCGCGAGGCAATGACCCAGCGAGCCGGAACAAAACGATCTAATAAGGTCAATATGAATCCCTATTTTCAGGAATATGGACCCTAAGGAAGAGTTTCCATACAACAAGATCCTCAGAATAAAAAAATATATCTCCATTCAAATATGTTCCAACTGGTATAAATACAACTCTGGTATGATCATTCTAACCCTAATGCATAATTTTGCCGCATCCTTCTCTGCAAAATTCAATTGTTTAAGCTTTTATCAAATCACTGACTTAGGCATCGGAGGAGGTTCGTTGGCAACCCCACACCCGGTGTTGTGACCTCTTTTTTGCAGGAAACAGGAAGCTCGGAACCAACATGACATAAGGCAAGGAGTGTCGGGTTCGGAAACCAGGTATTTACCCTGCATTAATTGGCACCGTCTGTGGGAAACTCTGAAAACTATCCCATACTCATCGAAATTTCATCAAGTAAATTTTGAGATGGCAAGGCGAAGGGCAAATCGGGTGGGTGCAGTCCTGACCAATCAACCTCCACTGGAAAATGAGTCCTATGAAAGGGCGACATCAAACCAGGAACAGGGTCTTGGGGATAGGCAAGAGCATCAAGTACTACAAACTCCTCCTTCGCCTCCCACCCCCGTTCTGTAACAATTGAACGCCGCCTTCAACGTCCTTCGAGAAAAAATTTTGGCTCGGGGAGACGCTCGGTTGGCCCAAGCCATCCCATCTGGCCCTAGTCAGCAAGGGGTACCTCAAGGTCCCCAGGGGCAGCAGATTCCCATTGGGAACCCTGAGAGACAGCAAGATCAAACTAGAAACGCGAGGGATCCATCAATTACTTAGTCGATGCATCCTCGTACGACATAGAATGCAGTTCCTGGGGGCACACCCGAGGCAGTTCCAGACCATGCGGATGTTGCGCTTAGCAGGCCATGGAATGCCCCAGGACAACGAAGGCAAGAACCGCCTCGAAATGAAGAACTGCACCAACTTCGGCAGCGAATCAATGAACTACGGGAAGAAATTTCCCAGAGTAGGGGTCAGTTGTGACCACGACTGAAGAACTCCTCTCCGCTATGCGAAGAACTGCTCGTGGAGAGGCCCGCCTTGGAATTTGACTCCCTAACAATTTGCCTCAATATGAGGGGACTACTGACCTGATTGAACACGTGAGATTGTTCGACCTCGTAATGCAACTCTATCATCAAATAGAGGGGTTCAACAACCAAGCATTCGCGACCACTTTCAGGGGAAATGCACAACGCTGGTACGCGTCTCTTCCCCAGTGGTCGGTAAAGACATTCGAAGAAATGTGTGAGCTTCTAGTAAATACGATTCATTGATTCCTCCTAAGAAGACATCCCTCCAACTCTAGGGGCTAGTGCAAATGCCCTCGGAGCCGAATAAGTCTTTCATGGAAAAGTTCTCCTCGACACTCATCGGGGACGATGTTGGGATATTGTTCGATTGTCATACAACAAAAGTGCGGAATTAAAATTTTCAAACAAATCCCAAAGCCAGAAGTAATTCATCTAACTCATACGAATAAGGTTTAAACAAAAATACAATAATTGTATTAAACAGGGTGGTAATCGAAAAGTACCTCACCACAGGAACGGTGGTGGTTTTCTCCAGTCTTCTCTTTGTTCACTGAAGCACACCAAACGTCGTGCCTCTACCAAACGTCATGCCTCTAGAAATATCCACACCAGAAGGATTATAACAACACCTTCAGATCTTAGGCTAAGAACTAGAATAAGAAGGTCATCAATGGAGATTTTCAGATCTAGATCCAGATCTAGATGAGAGAAGAAGAGAGTGAGAGAGGGGGCGGCACAAAGGGGGGCGGCTAGGTCTAGGTTTTGCATTAGGGTTTTTGGAGTCTCTTAGACTCCTATTTATAACATCGTCTCTTTACTTGTTGTGCAAGACTGGGCCCATTCTTCAAATGGCCCATCTGTTATGTTTATTTCATTAACCCTATAATTAAATAAATCTTAATTAATTAGACATTCTAATTAATTAAACTCTCTTTATTAATTAACATTTTAATTAATATTAATAATTAGACTATCTAATTAAATAATCTCCAATATTGAATTAACACTTTAATTCAATTAAATTATTGATTTAACTTCTTTAAATCAATCATCTCCTTTTGACTGTTGATGTCCAATTGTATTGTGTGTGACCCTCTAGGTTCACCATCAATTGGCCGTAGGCTCTGTAACGCCCCCAAAATTTCAGACTCTTTTGATTGGATTTTTAATCCAATTTCATGTGCCACGTTTTATTCTTGAAGTTAAGCATTAATTTGAACTACAATGTACAGTATAATTAAATCTTGTGACCTTGTGAACTTTGAAAACATAAAAGTTACTTTAAAATAACATTAAGACCTTTTTAAAATTTTTTCGGGCTTGGATGCACAAATTTTTTTTTTGGGGACAAAAATGTAAGTTTTAAAAACTTCGGGGGGAAAAGTGCAAATTTGCCTCAAGTTGCAGATTTTCTGCAGGAGTGTAATCATTTTCTCTCCTTGCACACTCCTAGGGCTGTCAAGCATGCCCTTGGGTAGATAAACTCATCCACCCAAGGTTGACTGCATTGGTGGAAAATGTGCAGTAATAATACTCCTATATTCTCATATTGTATGTATATGTGTATATACATTAAAAATCTGATTTTATAGTATAATAAATACCCTCCTAAAACCCACGTTATCTTCTTTACAACTTAAAAATACTTAGATATAGTTAAGAAGAGAGGGAAAGAGACAACACTTTTAGAAAAAGAATTTTCGGATATACACAACACAGCCTCGGTTTTTCGCTCATTAAATCTTCTTCCACCGTTGGATCATGCCCAAATTTGGCGTGAAGGTCATACACACATGGAGCTACATATTGACCGTTCGGAACATGGTTTGGATATCCTGGAGTGAATCAGCAGTCGTTAGAAGTTGGTGAAAAGTAAGGATTTGAGGGCTTTTGTTATGAACCACCACCGGAGCCGCCGCCATTGCCACCGGAGCCTCCAACACCACCGTCGGAGGTCTGAAGATGAATATATCTTCATTAGCTTCGTTGCTTTGGGTAAAGATTTTCCTATGCTTGTGTTCTTTAATCTTTGTGATTTTACTTTCTTCTCTTTAAAGTATATATTGAAGAAGTTTAATTTATCCTTGTAGCTTTGTGATAAGTTGTTGAGTTTATATTTAATATTAGATATTTAATGACTTTGATGTAGTTTTGTTTAGATATTGCTTATATGTTTGGATCTTGATTTATTTTTGTAAGAAAGTTAATGTTTTTAATTTTCGAAACTTTAAGGGGGTATTTTTGAAAGGTTTTAAAAGTTTAAGGGTTAGAGCTGCGATTTTTTTTTGGGAGTAAAAGTGGACTGAAAATCTCTGTTTTGTTTGATATTTAGTTCGAGTTTACTTAAAAATTATTAGTTTTAAAGTTGCTCCGAGTTTATTTGCAAAAAGGGAGTTTTTGAAACTTTTGGAGTTATTTTTGTAAATCTGAAAATAAGGGGGCAAATGTGCTGTTTTGTCGCTGTTTTTACATAGTTACTTTTACAAACTTTTGATTAATTGATTAAAGTAGTGCTTAGGTCACTTGTGTTTTAAAATTGAAAATTTGTAAAATTTTCCGAAGAAAATTTATAATTAAAGAAATTTTTGTTTCTCATAATTAGTTTGTGAAAAGTTATTAAAACTTATTTTTAGTCTCAGTTTTATATTGAAAATATGCTTGATTATTTTAAATATTGTTTAGATGCTTGGATCTTGAATTATTTTTCAAGAAAGTTGATTTTATTAAGTTTTTGAAAACTATGAGGGTATTTTTGAAAAGTTTTAAACTTGTGGGATTTTTAAAGATTTGATTTTTGAAGTACCAAGATACTTAATATTCTGTTTTTATTTGATTTTCGATATGGGTTTAGTTAAAAATCCTTTGATTTAAAGTTTGTTCCAAATTTTCGCAAAAATGGATGTTTTTAAAAGAATAGGGCTGTTTTGTAAATATGAAAAATGAAGGGAAAAATTTGCTGTTTTGGCATTGTTTTATGTAATTAGTATTTTGAGTTTTGAAAACAATTACTCTTAAGTGGAGTTGATGTCGTAAGTTCTAAGCACTTTTGTGTGATGTGTTAGTTTAGCAAATCCTTTGTAGGATTTTCATTAGTTATGTTTAAATAAGGTTGTTAGATAAATTCTAAGTCGTATACGTACTTGCTCAGGTTTCGGATACGCTTCATTTGTGGAGTTTAGTCGCTATACTAAGCGACAAAGGTGAGCGTTGTGTGTTGAATTTGTATGTCGGTCCGATGTGCTAGTAGATCGAGTCAAACATTTACTTATGCTCTTAATAATCAAAGCATGTGTTATATTATAATTTCTATTGCATGTTGTTACAAAGAGATTGGACTTGTTACGTCGACATTACTCGCATGAAATCACTTAGCATTTCAACATGATTATCCAAATACATGCTACATCCGAATCTACTAGTTGCGAATATATTTTATGAAATTATCATGATACCCAAAATTTGCATTTGATAAGTTGTTAAATGTTGATAATATGTTAAATATGTTTGATATGTTATGTTTCTGTCTGTTTCCGATTTTGTGTTTCCGTTTGTTTCCGATTTTGTGTGGGTCCCTTTTGATTGGTATATGGACCCGATGCCAACCTGGACGGCAAGGGCCGGCAGGATTGTCACGGTTACCCATAGGCCTGGCCTTACAATCCAAGTGGGGAGGAACACTTGGGGAGTAAGGACGAACTTAGGCAAAGACATGTCGATGCATATTAGATAGTAAGGTCGCTCCTTACTTGGTGTGTTTGGATGGACATCAGACTGAGGATGGAGGGTAAGTGGAGGACGGGATCAATAATTCTTGATTATGTGAATTCCGTGTTTCTTCCGTCTTGAATATATGCTTAATTTGCTTGATAACATGCTTACGTTATATAGTATGTTGCATCCACACATCATACCATGCAAATTCGCACCACAGCCTCACTAAGTTGGACGATCAACTTATGCGTTCCATATTTCACTCTTTTCAATTTCAGGTGTTCTGGAAAATAATAGTCGGGTTGCAGTTAGGTCATCGCGGTTGCGGTCTCACCCTAGTTTTGGGAGAGTAGTTATACTTTGTTGTCGATTTAGGTTCTTTCTCGATTTTGTTTATAACCTTGCTTAGAAAATTTGAATCGTTAAAGGTAATTTATATTTTCGCAAAAGATACATGATTTTCATAAATTACTTATTTATCTCTCTCGGTTGATTTTGTTCAAATTTTTGATATGTATGATTAAATGTTTCCGCTTTAAACCTCTAATATGGAAGTTGATTTTATTTTCGTCAAAAAAAAAAAACTTAGTAATTTAAATTGTTCTTATTTTATTTTAAACCGCTTCCGCTTTAAAACTTTTGATTTATCGTTTCTGTTTTAAAAAAAAAAAGTTTCGATATTTTAACTCTTTTTCCAAAATAATAATAATTTTTTGACTGTTATTCGATGGACCCGCGGAGTCGGGCCGTCACAGGCTCACGACTTTCGTGATTTAATTAATGAGCAATTAATTGCTCCGATCAATTAAACACTTTTAATTGACCACTCCAGAATTAATCTCCCATTAATTCAGGAGTACCCACACCTCATGGTCGATGTCTAGCCACAAGCCCATGAGGCCCAACTTCAGGTGAATTGATCTGGTGAATTTCACCTCTTATAACTGCCATGTACATACGGTCCCTCTAGCGACTAATTTCCCGACCGAGATCTAGGGTGTGTGAATTGATCGGTATATCTAATTATCTCGATTATGTACTCTCTAATTCTAGATAATAATTCCAATGTGACTGCTAAATTTGGAAACCGCTTTCCAAATTCGTCACCGGCCATAGCCATGGATTTCTCGGAATCTATCATCTAAGAACGTACAGGAAGTATGCAAGTAGTATAAAACGATAAGACCTACCGAGTATCGTATCCCAATGAATGGGTAAAAGGTGGGAATAAACGAATCAATCGATGGCTTATTTCATCTAAGAATGCTTGATACAAAATGATCAAACCCAAATATATGATAAGGGTGATTTATTTAACTACGAGCAGGAAAGTAAATCTAACTACGAAAGCAAGTAAATGGGGGAGTTAATTATGCGGTAAGGAGAATTCATAAGCATTTATTAAAGCGAAAAAATCATGCGGTTGTTAGGTTAGCTATGCAAACAATCCTAGATTTAGTTGTTGTTTGTGAGTTCTAATTAGTTAAGTCTCCCTATCAGTTTCACTTAACTCTACCAATCTACCCAAACTCTCCATCTCCGGATCACTCACGAACATCGTTATCATCTGATGATCTAACGAAAGTCCGAATCCAATATAGGACTCTAAGGCGTACCGCTAACCGAGACCAAAGAATAACCAAATAACCCGAATAAAGTGACTCTAAGTTATTTGGTGCATTCACGAACGAACCCATTATACGAACACGGACCACACTAGGTATATGTCAATCCTAGGTTGAAATCCACAAATCGTCACTAGTCTAACCTTCAACGTCCTATGTCTAGGATGCATTCAAGGTAGAATTAAGCCCGATTATATGATTACGGCAAATCAAAGTACTTAAACAATAATCTACTACAATCATTGGCCAATAGTGCGATAAAACAATACACCCAACAAATCAAACATAATCCAACATCAACACATAATTAATCAAACAATAACATAAATACATATAAATCAGAAGAATTCAAATCCATAATCATTCTTCCAAAAAGAAAATAACAACAATCTTCACCCAATCATAGACAATTAGGAAAATAGAAAGATATCACCTAATCGGAATAAAATCGAGATATGGATTCTCCTCCCCTTAATCACCACATAATCACTCCCCAATGGTGGTGATTAATTCACCCCCTTGGTGTAGTCTTTAATACAAGAAAAAAGGAAAAGTAAAGAGAGAGAGGTTGAGGGGGGCTAGAGAGAAAAAGAGAGAAAGAAAAAGGGCCAACGTTCGGTTTGTTGAAGTTCTCCTCTTGCCCTAATAGCCCCATGATGAGAAAATCCGAAAATACCCCTTAAAAACGCGAAGTTTTTGTTGATAATTCGCAGCAGCAGGATCTTACCACAGTGAGGTTTATTCTCGTTGTGGTGAGGTTTGGGCAGAGAGTTTTCTGCTCTGCCACACTTCCTTCCGAGAGGCATATCTTTTGATTCCGAACTCCGATTGTGGATCCGTAAAGTCCGTAGCGTAGCTAACTCACTCATCTATAACATATCCAAAATTAGCTCATTTGGATCAACCATGAAATATTTATGCATATTTTAGTGAGCAGCTACATTCTTCTACATTTTGACTTCGGTTTCCCCGTCCTTTGAAGCTCTTATCCACATCTCCCTATAAAACACACACAACACAATCAAAACACACAAAATCCCAACAAGGGACCAAAAAAGCAGAAGAACGCGAAAACAAGCAAAAGCACTCAAAACTCGAATCAAAGCAAGTTGTTTTCGGCTTAAGAAGACACATAATAATGACATTTTCCCGGCGTTATTAGTCACAAGTAAAGGAGAAGATGGCTATTGAATGGAAATCAAAAGCGGGTACTACTTCTTCCAAGGAAGCTGAAGCTGTTCAATCTGCTATTATGGACTCCATGAAATCACTGATGGAGGAAACAATGAAGGAGATGGAAGAAAGGAACAAGGCCTTACTGAACAAATTCGAGGAGATAGCCTCCAACCTTGTTCAAAGCACTGTTCAAAGTATCCACAGCCTGCTGATCCTACTGTGTTGTTGAGGGATGAGTTGACTACACTTAATGAAGAAGTAAATAATATGAAGTCAGACATTCAGTTGTTCAGTAACAGAGTTCAGCATAATGAAGCTAGGTGGAAGGATATAAACCTAGTTGTTGAAAATGCCATGGAAACTGGTGAAGAGAAGACTGAAAATCTTGTCCAGGCATTTTGTGAAGGCATCGACAAGACACTTTAGACCTCAATTCAGATTGGTCTGAGTTCACTGATATGAATCAACACATTGAATATCTTAACAATCAATCAGTGATGTTGGTTGCCACACAACAACAACAAGGAAATCAAATTCGGGCAATGGATCTCAACATAAAAAAGCTCTGTGATGCCTTAAACATTCCATCTGTGCAAGTTGAAGAACTCAACCCCACTGATGATGACATAAAGGGGGAAGAGTTATCTGTTGAAAAAGAGGAAGAAGTTAAAATTTCTGAAGAGGCTGCTGATAAGCCTGCTGATGAAACCGAGGCTGCTACTGATGATGAAGAAGTTGAACTAGAAGAAGAAACCAAAGATGCAGCAAAGGAAGACAAAAAGATTGCTGCCTCCAAGGATTCTGTTGAAGAACAGCTTGATCGATTCCGTAAGGTAAAAATGATAGAGGAATTAAAACTAGATTTGAGGCTAATCAAAAAGAAGAAACACTCTTAGAAAAAGCCAAGTCTTTAGCACTAAATTTCTCTAGTGAAGAAGAAAAAGTTGAAGAAGCAATAGAAGAAGAATAAGTTGAAGAAGAAATAGAAGAAGAAGAAGACCCTGAAGACTAAACTACTTTATTTCTTTTAACGTATATCTTCTGTAAATTTTCACTTTAATGTAACTTTTTCATTTTAATCTGATGTTCATGTAACAAGTTCTATATTAATAAAAGATTACAAGTTATCCAACTTAATTTCTATATCACAAATTTTGTTTGAAGACTTAACTGAAGTTAGGACAGGTACTTAGCTGAAGTTTTGTCATCATCAAAAAGGGGGAAATTGTTGGATGAAGATAAAGAAATGAAGGGAAGTTTTGATGATTTCCAAAAGTCACCAGCTAAGTAATGGAAGCTTAGATGACCTCTGAAAAATATCAATCGAGAAGACAAGTAAAATCAGAAGATTGAATTTTGGTCCAGAAAACTACTGATCTGATGCTGAGTTCGGAATCAGACAGGTGGATTTCAGTAGAGTCAAATCAGATGAGTTCGATTTGAATCAGCAGAGTGTTCATCAGTAGAGTGAATTCGATCAACAGAGTGGAAAGAGATCAGAAAGTCATTCCAACAGTAATAAATGCACTTGGCGTAATAAATGTTGTAAGAAAGTATTAATGACAATGATTGAAGGAAAACCTTGTATCATCATGGTGATTTAAATGTGGCTGTCAGATCCGTACATCAGACTGTACAGTGAACAGTTGCAGGGAGCCGTTTAAGATTGAGAACTGAAACTCGAGGAAGATCTGAAATCTGTCTCACTTCAACGGGCAGAATTCAAACCGCGAGTATAAATAGTTCTACATTAAAGAGTTAGAGACAAGAACCACAACAACTGAGAGCAATTCAACGATCAAATTTTCTAAGTCTCAAAAACTCAAGAACAGAACACTATCAACCGAGTCATCTGTTGACGAAGCAAGTTGAAGAAAAAGACCATACTTATAAATCTTAATGATTTATATAAACTTTGAGTGTTATGAGAAGTAGATATCCATCTTAGTGAGTGATATTACTTCAGATGATAGGTTTTCTTTGTGATCTCCTATTTTGAGCTTGTGGCTTTATCATTTGTTGTAAAAGCACAAGTGGTGTACTGGATACTTAGTGTTTCTAGTGGAACCTAAATCTTCGTGATTTAGAAGAGTGGACTAAAAGATATCTTGTCTATATAACCACTATAAAAATTCCGGTGTTTGATTACTTGCTTTTTATTCATGTATATTTTCATAAGCAAACAAACAATTTAAAAGATAAAGCTTTTAAAGAGGAATTTATAAATTAGGGGTAAAACCTTTAAAGATAAACTTGTATGAAAAACATACTCTTACAAATCCGCTGCATACAAGTTTTGAAACTCTGAATTTATCTTAACAGATAAGTAAATCAGACGAGTGGTCAACTTACGCTGAATAAGCCAAGTACAAAATCAGCTAAGTAGTCTCATAAGTTAGATCAACTTACTCTGCTGAAAGAAAGAGAAAATTTTTAAAGGTACAGAGGTCTATTCACCCCCCCCCCCTCTAGACCTCATCTGATCACTTGAGACCTACATGTGGGTCCTGATCTTCTGGGATATCTGCTTTAAT
>JAYDYQ010002426.1:0-99548 GCA_034814905.1 Penstemon davidsonii | reverse complement strand
GAATTACTGTGGGGGCCGACCCACAGCTTTATACAGCTGGCCGAGAAGCGTTCTCCTACAGATGGTCCAGCTAGCTCATTACTGTTCCTATAAATACGTAGCGCATTTATGACATCAGGGAGGGCACAACTTCCAAGGAATACACCAGCTCGGACCCACTGTTCGGAATAGGCCATAGCTTGTTTATTCTTTGTATTTACTTTCCTAGTTTGTACGACATCCAGTAACGTTCGGGTAGACCCGTCTTGTAATCTGTATTCGATCTTCGGTAGTAATATATAAGATTTACGCACTCTATACACTTATTGTTTTTGCTCGACTTTCCTTATTGAACACGAACGAAATACAGCATAATCAATTGGCGCCCACCGTGGGGCTTACTCGGGTGTTAGATCGAAATATGCCTACTACTAGGAGGTACACGTACAATCGAGGCGAGCCTTCACAAGTTGTTGGAGCTCAGCAGTCAGTCAACAACGAACCAAGTAACCAATCCCGAGCGGCCCACCAATCTGAGGTGCCGGCCGCTCGACCCACCAAACGATATGCCTATTCATACGACAGTGGCAGATTTGCGTTCCATTATCGGAACTATGTGTAGAGAATTCTTGAACACGGAAAGAGCGGATCGTGAAACTCTGCCAGGTCAGCAGCCCCCGGTTGATCAACCTATTGCTCGGGGTCCGATTTCCAACCGGCCAAGGGAAGGAAGTATTCGTCGATCTGCTTTGGGCGAACCATCTGATGTCCGACCCAACCCACCACGAGCTAGAACTGTTGTCCGATCAGGGCAACCTTCTAGGAATGTACGAGACGTAGAGGATTCGGTGGTCGGGGAAAGTCAACCCAAAGCTGTGGAGAGGTCTAGAAAGCCAGCCTACAGAAAGGTGACTGAGGCTGATTTGGAAAAGATTGTGCAAGAAAGGGTCGTTAAGGAGTTAGAGAAGGAAATGCTAGTAAAGGAAACCCGACCCGCAAATTTCAGGGCTCGGGAATCTGAGGCCAAAGAAGATGGGGCCATTTTCCTTGAAGGGCGAAATAGGGAATTGAGTACGAATATTATGCGATGTTCGCCTTTCTGTCGAGAAATTAGAGAGGCTCGGGGAACGGAGACCGTCCCGACCAGATTGCCAAGATATAATGGAACCTCTGACCCCGGGGAGCATATAAACAGTTTCATAAATGTGTTGAATTTATATGGACATTCGGAGGATTTTTGCTGCAAGATCATGGTCACCACGTTCGAGGGAATTGCTTTGGATTGGTTCGGAAAACTACCTCCGAACTCGATCTTCTCTTTCGATGAGTTGTGCGATAAATTGAAACATCAGTTTGCTAGCCAAAGGAAACAAAGGTTACCTGCTAATCATTTAGGAACAGTGAAACAACTGGAAGGAGAAACGCTGAGGCAGTGGCTGGCAAGATTCAGTATTGAACTTCTGAAAGTTGATACCCCACAGATTGAATTTCTATCATCATTGATGTTCGAGCTAACCCGTAATAGCCAGTTCGGGAATGCTCTCTGCCGAAAGCAACCAAAATCTTTCGAGCGAATTATGGAAATAGCTGAGAAATACATGATCCAGGAGGAAATGAATAAGTTAAAGAATGCACAGAATCCCAGGCCCCCGATCGGGAAGAAACCTGATCGGGCCCCTATCCCAAAGCCTAGCGACTATGGAGGGTCAAACGCGCAACAAAGAGGCTCGGTTTGGCAGAGACTTAAGGTCTATAAACCTCAGGCTCCGACCCACAGATCTAATGTCTACGGTCGGCCTGCAACTCCAGAGAGGGTTCCGAGGACGGAGCATGAAAAAAACAACTTTACCAGGTTGAATACCTCGAGGGACGAGATCCTAACTGTTCTCGAGGAGAGAAATTTGGTCCCTGGAGCTCGGCGTATCACTCAACCTAGACCGGGGACTATGAATCACGATAAGTATTGCAGATACCACAGGGCTCGGGGGCATAGCACCGAGGATTGTTTTCAGTTAAAACAAGAAATCGAGAAGCTGATTGCTCAGGGAAAATTGAAGGAGTATGTCAGAAAGGAGAACCATAACAGCCGTTATCGATCCAGAAGTCCTAGGAGGTCCTCCGAACAGCACCGTGAGGATCATCAACAAGCAGAAGACCAGACGAATCGGGTGATAAATATGATATCTGGTGGGCCAGCTGGGGGAGATAGCAGGAATGCAAGGAAAAGGACGGCTAGGTCGATAAAGACGGGAGTTTCGACCAAGAAAGAGGTCATGTCTTTAAGACCAGCGCCCTCCGTAAATCAAATCATTAGTTTTTCCGAGGCTGACAGACCAAGTGATGTGACTTGGGATACTAATGAAGATGACCCCGATTTTTCGATGGTTTTAACCCTGAGAATTGCTAACTTTGAGGTTAAAAGGGTGTTGATCGATAATGGTAGTTCGGCAAATATAATCTCTTCTGATGCGCTCGACAGGATGAATCTACAACATCCGCGTCTGGAACGGGTATCCACCCCACTCATTGGGTTCGGTGGATCAGAAATTGTTCCGCTCGGAACCATCCTCCTCAGCACCACCATGGGCAAGAAACCAAAAGATGTTACAAAGATGATTAAGTTCTTGGTCGTGAGTACCCCGTTCGCTTATAATGCGATTTTGGGAAGACCGGCTTTAAATGTCTTCAAAGCGGTCGTGTCAACTTACCACCAGATGGTCAAGTTTCCCACTTTGGCAGGAGTCGGAGAAATGAGGAATGACCAGTGCATGGCATGGGAATGTTATAACACGTCTTTAAACATGAAGAAGCAGTTCGAGCCAGTGTTGCCCTCGAAAAGAAAGTTAGAGGAGGAAAAGGTATTCTCAGTATCCGACCTCCCGTTGCCAGATTGTGAAAAATTGCAGAGTAAAAAAGGAAAAGAGATCGATATGAGCGTACAACCCCCAAATCATAAACAGGTGACGTTAGTTCCTGGCTCGCCCGAGAAGTTCACCAGGATTGGAACTGAGCTAAGTCAAGGGATGGAGACTATGCTGATCGAATTTCTAAGAAACAACGCCGATGTCTTTGCTTGGAGTTCCGACGATATCGTCGGGATCGACCCAAGGGTGATCACTCACTCTCTGAATATCGATCCTAAAGCAAAACCAGTTAGGCAAAAGAAGAGGAACCATGGTCGGGAAAAAGATAAAATCATAAATGCAGAAGTCGATAGATTATTGGCCGCAAAACAGATTCGGGAAATAACATTCACTGAGTGGCTTTGCAATGTGGTGTTGGTGTCGAAGGGAGAGAAGGTCGACAACAAATGGAGAATGTGTAATGATTTTACCGATCTGAACAAATTGTGTCCGAGGGACCCCTATCCTTTACCACGGATCGATATGCTGGTCGACTCGACCGCGGGGTTTATTTACTTTAGTATGATGGATGCTTTCCAAGGGTTCTATCAAATATTTATGAATGAGAGAGATCAGGATAAAACAGCCTTTATTACCGAACGAGGAGTGTACTGCTTCATTGTAATGCCGTTCGGGTTAAGGAATGCAGGAGCAACTTATCAAAGGCTCGTGAATATGATGTTCAAGGATCTCATTGGTGAGATTATGGAAGTTTACGTTGATGATATGCTCGTGAAGAGCATGACCGAGGAGGATCATATAAAGCACCTTGACAGATGTTTCGCGATCCTAAGGAAATACAGGATGAAACTAAATCCTGCTAAGTGCACTTTTGGGGTAAGATCGGGAAAATTCCTCGGCTATTTGGTTCACGAGCGTGGCATCGAGGCAAATCCAGAGAAAATCCGAGCCATAGCTGAGCTACAACCGCCAACTAAGTTGTCTGAAGTGCAGAGTCTAATCGGAAAAATAATATCCTTGAATAGGTTTATATCCCGATCGGCAGACAAGAGTTTGCCTTTCTTCAAGTTGTTGAGGAAATCGAAAGGCTTCGAATGGAATGAAGAGTGCAATAAAGCTTTCGAAGAGCTTAAAAGATATTTGGTTTCCCCTCCGATGTTAGCAAAACCGGTCGAGGGAGAGCCTTTGTATTTATACATAGCGGTATCGACTGAGGCAATAAGTTCAGTTTTGGTGAGAGTTCAAGATTCCGAGCATAGACCGGTGTATTATCTCAGTAAATTACTTCAAGGGGCAGAGAAGAACTACATGGAAATCGAGAAGTTCGCACTTGCTCTAGTTATTGCAGCACGAAGACTGAGGCCTTATTTCCAAACTTACAAAATTATTGTTTTGACTAACCAGCCGCTAAGGCAAGTTTTATCAAAACCTGAGACATCTGGGAGGTTGATTAAATGGGCGGTGGAACTGGGACAGTTCGAAATCGAGTACCAACCCCGAACAGCCATCAAAGCTCAAGTTCTGGCAGATTTTATTGCAGAATCGACAGGAGCGGGCTCGGGAGAACGACTAGTTACTGAAGTAAACCTCGTGGTAGATGTTCAAGAGAAAGTTTGGTTGATGCATGTCGATGGATCGTCGACCAGAGAAGGAGGTGGGGCCGGAATTCACTTTCAAGGTCCCGAGGGAGAGGATCTCAGTTATGCGATCACCCTAGATTTCATAGTCACGAACAACGAAGCTGAGTACGAGGCTTTGATCGCAGGTTTAGAAATGGCGATCAAAGCAAACATAAAGTCGCTCACAGTGTTAACTGACTCTGAGCTCGTACACAGACAAGTAAAGGGGGTTTATGAAGCAAAAGAATTTAACATGGTGAAATATTTGAAAAGGGTGAAGGATCTGGCGGCAAAGTTCGAAAGGTTTGATATACAAGCTATCCCTCGAGAAGAGAACTGTTGGGCGGATTTGCTTTCAAAATTTACGGGGTCGATGGATGGACGGAAGGAAAGAGTGATAACTTGGTTGATGTCCAACGTTCCGGCTATAGATTTGAACGAAACCCCAAACTCGGAGATAATGGAGATAGGTGTTCGAGAGTCTTCTTGGATGGAGCCTTTGAAGGCTTATCTAAGAGATGGTACTTTGCCGGAAGACACAAATGAAGCCCGAAGGATTAAATATCGAGCTCCAATGTACGTTTTGAACGAGGATAAGCTATATAAAAGATCAAGCTCAGGAATCTTGTTGAAGTGCATTCCCGAGAGTCAGTTCGATATTATTTTAAAGGAAGTTCACGAAGGTGAAGCGGGGAGTCATTGCGGTGCACGAGCCTTAGCCTTGAAATGCTCGAGGACTGGATATTATTGGCCTACTATGATTTCGGATTCTATCGATTATGTCAAGAAATGCCATCATTGCCAGATCTATTCAAATCTAATTCATCAACCCGCCGAGCAGCTGCATTCGATCCCGATCTGCTGGCCCTTCGACAAGTGGGGAATCGATATTGTGGGACCTTTCCCAACTGCTAGATCGAGAAAAAACTATGTCCTGGTTGCTGTGGAATACTTCAGTAAATGGATCGAATGCATTGCCTTAACAAAAATCACTCAGTTCCAGGTGATAAATTTTCTATGGAAATATATTGTTTGCAGGTTCGGAATTCCGAGGGTCCTTATCTCCGACAACGGAACTCAATTTGCGGGAAAACAAATTTTGGAGTGGTGCGAAAAGTTTGGGATCCAGCAGAATTTCACCTCGGTCGGGCATCCCCAGGCGAACGGGCAGACCGAGGTCACCAACAGGGAAATTGTTCGATCATTGGAAAAACGTTTGGCCGAAGCAAAAGGCAAATGGTTGGACGAGCTTCCTGGAGTAATTTGGGCGAACAGGACCTCCATAAAGTCTGCTACAGGAGAAACTCCTTTTTCTTTGGTATACGGTTCGGAAGCGGTAATCCCGGTCGAAACATTAGTTCCTTCACCAAGGCTCGAATCTTATGACCCCGATCAGAATCAATTGCTGAGAGAGATGGATCTCGATCACGCAGATGGTAAACGCGACCGAGCATGCATAAAAATCCAAGCCACCAAGTCCAGCATGGAAAAAGCTTATGACAAGAAAGTCAGGATAAGAACATTCAAAGTCGGGGATTTGGTTCTCAAAAAGGTGGAAATATCTAAGCATGTCGGAAAGCTTCAGCCAAATTGGGACGGCCCTTATGTCGTGCAGGAGGTCGGGAAGAAGGGCTCCTATAAAATTGCTCACCTCAACGGTGAAGTTTTGCCAAGGACTTGGAATGCGGTTAATCTGAGGAAATATTATGGAAGATAGATGCACTCAATTTAATTTTTCCTGTAATTTACAGTTTTCTCAAACTTTACTTTCCCTAAAAAGTGTAAGGACAATCAATGAAATCCTTGGTTTAAATTCAAACTGTATTCCGAGTACCATGACAAAGAGAGACTAATATTATCGGCCGAGGGTGAAAGCTTTTGCTATGACCCTCCCTCGATAAAATATGCTCGAAAAATGAAAATCGGCCGAGGGTGAAAGCTTTTGCTATGACCCTCCCTCGATAAAGCAGGTTCAAAAAATGAAAATCGGCCGAGGGTGAAAGCTTTTGCTATGACCCTCCCTCGATAAGTCAGGTTCAAAAAATGATAATCGGCCGAGGGTGAAAGCTTTTGCTATGACCCTCCCTCGATAAATCAGGTTCAAAAAATGAAAATCGGCCGAGGGTGAAAGCCTTTGCTATGACCCTCCCTCGATAAAATTTACTCGAAAACTCAAAATCGGCCGAGGGTGAAAGCCTTTGCTATGACCCTCCCTCGATAAAATTTATTCAAAAAATAATTATCGGCCGAGGGTGAAAGCTTTTGCTATGACCCTCCCTCGATAGAAATCCAACATGGCTATCCAGCTCACTGAATGGCGGTCAATTATGCAAGCAAACAGTTCAATTTTGGTTCACTCCAACTGATGCCCAAAATGCTATGATGAAGCAGTTCTGCTCGAAACCCGAACATCCTTCAAGAATTTCTTAGCACTTGGAAATTCCTTAAGTTGGGATTATTGTTTCTTAAGTTGGGATTATTGTTTAATAAATGCAATTATACTTAAGAGGAACTTCTCAGTTTACAGATATTATTCATTTGGACGATTATCGGATAATCTTTCCGAGGACAGTTTACCGATCAATAAATGTTCCAGCTACAAGTTCAACCTTATCATCCAAGTATTTAATTTTCATCGGATCATTAATTCGTCATCGAGTTGGTTTTTACGAGCAGAATACTAATATTAAGACGAGGGAAAAGAAAAGTAAAGTGGCAACTATTCGATTTGAAACGAAAGGTTCTTATTATTATATTCGAGCAAGATACAAAGATCAATGAGAAGCAAAGGTTACAACTTTATTAACATCCATCGAACAGATTACAAAGTTAGTGAGTATGTTTACAAACATAGTTCTAATACAACTACTGTACCCTATTCTATGGTCTTCGAGCATCCTTCCGTGTTGTTGACCAGGAATATTGGCGAGCATCCGATGAGGGCACCACAATTTGTTTGACAAATCAGTTGTCCCCTCGACTTGTAAAGCAATCGAGCTGTCTATGTTTATCGTCTAATGATATCTGGGTTTTCTGATTATCTCCATACTTTTCCCAGCATTCTTGTTACTAGACAAGCCCGATCACTTCCCCGAGTTGGCGTCCAAGGTTGCAATTCCTCATTTTTAGATCCGAAATTTCAACCACTAGCAGGATTAAAATTTCTCATTTTAAGATCCGTAATTGCAACCCAAGCCGGCCAGTCATCTTTTTATGATCGGGAAGCTCAACCCAAAGTTACCATTCTTCAGGGAAGAAAGGAAGAAATTGGTGATTTGAGGATGAACTTCCTTTTGATTTTCTGACCAGCTTTCCACCCTCGGATATACCCGTCGAGATCCGTAGTGTTAACCCTGCGCAAAGTGCTCGAGCAAGGGTTGATCGAACATTGGCCTCTCGACGGGAGATCCCATTTTCAGGGATCAGAGACCCCCAGATAGAGGAGGTGCTCCTATTTTCCAATTCCACCCATACCAAAGGAAATTGTATTTTGATGTTGAGATCGAAAATAAGTTCGAAGCCGAATTTCAAAGGCTTGAACAGGGAGAAGGAAAGAACCGAGCCTAGTCCTCGGATGAAACATTTTTACAGTGCAAGGTAAAGATTTTCAGCTGAGTAAAAAGCCCTATATATACTAAAACGAAAATCTGATCGACGGTCATTATTCAACAAAGCCAACGGCCCAGATTAAGGCATTTATCACGGGTGACCGTTCCGCTTCCCGAGGTTTAGGTACTGTTTGGTCAGATTCTCTTTGGAACTTAGCCGAAAAAAGGGGAACTTTATGAATTGGTCAGAATTGATGGCGCAGGAACTTTCTATTTTCACTTTATGTTCGGAATATCGATCACTCTTAACTCGAGTATAAATTGTTTGTGCATTAAGAATGCAACATGAATGATTACTCTTAACTCGAGTATAAATTGTTTAGACAATAAATAACTACACCAGACACAAAATATCATCGATTAGAAGGAAGAAAAGTTTATTTTTCCAACGGGGAAAACAAGTACAAAGGGAGAAATTTAAAAGTACAACATTTAGTCGAACAGAAAGAAGAAATCTCTAGACACTTTTCTCGAACAGGAGCTTGCGGACTTCGACGTTGCGGGCCTCGTACCCCGCATTGTATCCTTTGTTATAAGCCTCTTGCTCCCGCAACTCGGCATTTTTCTTCTCCTGCTCGATGAGGCTCTTCAGCCTATCCAGCTCCTTGCTCAACTCCTCATGAACCTGGCTCTCTTTCTGCTTCACAGCTTTCTCCGTCTCGGAGGCCAATTTCAGCTCGATGGCTCTGGCTTCTTCAAGGGACCTTGATAGTGCAACCTTCTTTTCCTCCAGCTCGAGGATAACCTTAGCACGCTGCTCGGCTTCTTGCTCGACTTGCAGCCCGAGGTTAAATAACTGTTGACCAACCTTAATTGAACAAAGGTTGTTATGTTAGTAAAAAAAAAAAAAAAAAAAAAAAAAGAGAAAGAGAGAGAGGACGCTCACTTGAAAAAGCAGATATGTGCTCGATTGCACTGTATTTTTCCCTTCTTGTTCGGCCATGGCCTTACTTTTCACCTCTTCAAAAAAGGCACTAAGCGTACGAGCAACGTGGGGGTCAGAGTTTTGGGGTTCTGGGTTCCCACCCGACGAAGGAGTTTTCTTCTGATCGACGGGAGGGTCATTTATTTTGACCTTCTTGTTGGGAGGCTCAACCGCAGCACCCTTATTAGCCTCCAAGGCCAGAACATTATCAGCCAATATCTTAGTATCCCCGGCCATTTGGATCAAGGTTGAGGTCGGAATCAGATTGTCCACGTGCGGTCTTTTGTGGGGAGCAGGTTCGGAGTCACCAGATTTAATTTGCTTATTAGGGTTAACAACCTCCTCGTTTCCCTCGGAACTATTTTTTGACTGAGAGGGGGAGTCCGGAATTGGTATGACCGGCCCTTTCTCGGAGCCAGATGATTGCCTGGCCACAGTTTTGCCAAGATCACCCTTGGGGGCCACAATTGGTTCAAGGACCGCCTTCGAAGGAGAATCGACCTTGTGCTTGCCTCGATCGTTCTTAGAAGTTTTCCCTGCTTCCGAAGAGGACTTAGGTTCTTTGACTTTGAACTTGGAAGATTTCTCTTTCTTAACTTTGAGCAACATCTTCGGGTCGAGCGTGGAGTTCACCATGCCTTCCATGATCCTTATATCTCTAGTGAAGAAGAGGGCTCGGTTTATTTTATCGATCAATGAGCTCCGACGAAGAAAGACTTATAATTTCAGTGATACAAATCTTAAACTGCCTTCTATTTATAAGAAAAAGGAACGTTGCCTTTTTGGGAACCCAACAGTCGCGAATTTCAAGTTTTTCCGTGCCCTATTAAAAAGGTCGATTGTTTTTATACCTTGCTTACTAAGTGATTCACATGCACGAAAATGCTCGATATCGACGATCTTTTACGAACCTTATGGCTCACAAAGACTTCTGTCTAGTTGAGTAGTATAATAAATTACTGATGAGCGGACTCAGAGAAAAACAGAAAAAGCAGATTTTATAAATGATCGAAATAATTACAATGCATATAATGAAGAGCCCTACAGTCTATTACAAGAAATCTAAGGGTTTGACTGCTCCTCTTTGCCCTCACTCTCGGAGCCACCCTCGACGTCGACGTTATTATCTCCAGAAGCTTCTCGGTCATCCCCACCATCAGAAGAATCTTGATCTTCCTCTCCGGAACTGTCTTGGTCGTTTTCGTCATCAGAGCTATCTGAACTCGGGCTCGCGCTGGACGTATCCAAGTCCATCAAATCAGGATTGGGCATTGGAACTCCGAACTCTTCCACAAACGGAGCGAACTCATGTTCTTCCCAATTGACGGAGCTCGAGGATGAGACTCGATAGTCTTCTCCGTCCATATTCTTGAAAATATTCATGTGTTTCAAGTACTTATCTATCTTATTGGGAATGACTTTCGCGGAGACAAGTTGTCGAACGCCTTTATAGAAAGTTGTCTGGAGGACTTGATCGACCCTTTTACGAGCTATAGCATCCAACGCGGGAGACTCTAAAAATTCCCTTATTGAGCTTAGGCGAGAGTCTTCTTTGCCACGCTGATAAGATAACTCAGAATCAGCCTTAGTTTGCGCGAGCTCCTCTTCAAGTTTCTTGACCTTCTCCTCGAGCAAGCTCTTCTCCTCCACGACCTTCACCAAGTCTTCCTCGACGGCCGGAGTGTACTTGGCTTTCATGGACTCCAATTCTTTTTGGACGGAGATAAATCGAACGCGAAGTTCGGACTCTTCCTTGAGTAAATTCCGATAAGCGATGTGGACCCGGTCGGACTCCTCTTCTAGCATCGAGGTACGATTCACCTCGGTAAGAAAGCAGTCCCCGATCTGCAAGAACAGGGTGGTTAGAATTTTGTTCCAAAACTTAAACAGTTACAACAAATGAAAAGGGATTTACCGTATGATATGCTTTGGAGAATTGGCCTAATACGTCCAAGTCGCAATGGGCAAGAAGCTCCTCCTGATCCTCGGCGAATCTCCCCGCCATGAAAATCTTGATCGCTTTGTCGTGCTCGTTCTCGCCGTTTGGGGTGCGATCACTTCGAACTGATCCCCTCTCGGGATAACCCGCTGCTCGGGAACCTCTAAGTTGATCTTCGATGAAGTCCACCATATCAGGCCTACTTCGACCAGAACGGGAAGAAAGAGGTGTTCGGTGTCGACCCCACAATCCGGTCCTCCTTTTAGCCTCGGGGGGTCCCTCGAGATCTTCCCGAGCTCGCCGATTATAGATCTCTTTCCCCTTGAGCTTCTTCATGGTAAACATGCTGTATCCTAAGCCAGAAGAAGAAGAAGGACCAGCTTGGTTCGGAGGAGGTACCATTTGGATCGGCTCAGCATCTTCGGGCTCCTCTTCATTTCCGATCTGGTCAGTCTGAGCCGAACTTCCCCGAGGAGGGACGACAGTTTTAGGCTCCGGTCTAGTTTGTCTCCTCGGCTGACCGGGCGTCTTTCTCGAGGTAGATGCCACAGTTTTACCGACTATGGAAGCTCGGTATTGCTCCACCATTGTACCTGAAGAAATAAAAAAAAAAGTGGAAAATGATAAGTAATGAAATTATCTGAATAGGTTACTATTACGGTCACTCGGGAAAGGCTATTATCCTTACTCAACGTTCGAGGGTCTTCAGCATCTGCTAGTCGATAGGTAGACTGGCTGAGCCCAGCTTTCCGAAGAACGGGCTCTAGGACCAGGAAGGCCGACTGATACGGGTCGGAGCGCATCTCTTTGACAAGATCGTCTTGAACGACCTTCTTGAGCCGACCTAACAGTTCCCGTTTTCCGTACACCCAGTCTCGCTCACCTGGCCATTTGTGTGGAACCATCTCCGAGCTCCCCTCGGAAGCCTGTACGTCAGGTCCTTTGATAAAGAAGAACTGTTTCTTCCAGTTGAGAGAATTGCTGGAAGTTATGGTCGATAAGACCGAATGATTTGAACGCTGGGAGAAATACACAAACCCAGCGTTCGATGCGGAGGAAGTACTGATCTTGAAAAATTGCCAAAAATGCCGGAAGTTAGCAGCTTTGTCCTTGGCCTTCATCAAAACACTGAAAGCTATCAAATACCCAATCGAGTTGGGAAGGATCTGTGCGGGAGCCAGGGTGAATGCATCTAAAACCTGCTCGAGTAATGGGGCAAAAGGAATGCGCAACCCATACTCAAATTGCTTAGCATAGAAAGCTTGACATCCTGCTGGGGGCTTATTCACTCTTTGAGAGGAGGTCGGAATGACTAGCGAATAGCCCTCGGGAAGGAATTTACCTATCGCCGCTTTGAGGTTTGCCTCATCCTCTTTTGGATCGTATGCACTGGAGATTTCATCGACCCGTTTCTCGGTCTTCTGAGCTCGACCTGTGGCCTTGGACTTTTTCGTAACACCGGCTAGGTCGAGGATTCTCACACTACACCCGCCTCCGATCTGGTATCTCATTATCTCATGCTCGTCCAGCACTACGTTTGGGCCGTCCATATTATCGGGTTCAGATTTTTCTCCATCTTCACCTTCCTCGCTAGTGGCCTCGGTATTTTGTTCCGCATCACCTCCGTGCTCGGAATCCTGTTGACCGGATGTCCCTTCTCCAGCGTTTGGTTCCAAGGCATGCTCTAGTTGGTCGACGATTCGCTGCGTCTCTCCAGAGGAATTTTCGGTGTTTTTGTAGTCGTTAATAAGTTCACCTGTGGATCCTAGGTCGGAATCCGATCGTGTAGGATTATTAGTTTGAATTTCTGGGTTTTCGGAAGTAGACATGACGGAAAAAATTTATTGCTACGGTCGATTGGAAAAAGGGATACTCTTTGTCGATCTGAATGCTCCGATCTGTAATAAGTATGAAAGGCGTACTCGTCTTTTTCAAGTCAACGTATATATATATAAAGGTTAAAAGGGTAAATTGCAAATTCAACCCCGAGTAACCGCGACGGTTAAGCTCCCACTCAGTAAAATTGAAGATTATCCTTTCGTTAATAGCATTTATGGTCCTCCAAGTTTCAGAAATGAGTATTTTCGAGTTAGCTGGATAAGATCAACTACATTGTCTTCCGAGGATATGCACTCTTTTTCCCTTTGCTCGGTTTTTATCCCACTGGGTTTTTTCCGAGTAAGGTTTTTAATGAGGCATATCCGACTCAAGAGTGTTCAAGGCCTGTTCTAACTTCAAATATTGTGAATCATCGAAGTGAATCTCCCAGGCCAGAAAGCTTCACCCTTCTATTATTGGGGCGATTCGGTATTTTGAGACTTCTCCGAAGAAGATGTGCACTCTTTTTCCCTAGCTCGGATTTTGTCCCACTGGGTTTTTCCGGACTAGGTTTTTAACGAGGCATATCCAAAACATCAAGAAATCAAAGTCTTTTACCATGATGCTGTGTTTACTTCTCCGAGCTTCAGCTTCACTTACGCTCGAGAAGTGGGGGAGTATTGATGAGGGGTATTTTGCATACGCCACTTTAGGAAATACCTTCTGCTCGAGGTCGACCATTATCCCGACCAGGATGGTATTCTCCGACCTGAAGAACTCAGTTTCCGATCAAGCCAGTTCGATAGCTCAAAGATCCTTTCTTCCGATCTGCTTCTATCCTCGGAATTACTGTGGGGCCGACCCACAGCTTTATACAGCTGGCCGAGAAGCGTTCTCCTACAGATGGTCCAGCTAGCTCATTACTGTTCCTATAAATACGCAGCGCATTTATGACATCAGGGAGGGCACAACTTCCAAGGAATACACCAGCTCGGACCCACTGTTCGGAATAGGCCATAGCTTGTTTATTCTTTGTATTTACTTTCCTAGTTTGTACGACATCCAGTAACGTTCGGGTAGACCCGTCTTGTAATCTGTATTCGATCTTCGGTAGTAATATATAAGATTTACGCACTCTATACACTTATTGTTTTTGCTCGACTTTCCTTATTGAACACGAACGAAATACAGCATAATCAAGTACTGATATCTGAGCCATAGCAAATTTGTTGTAGACTTGGTAACTTGGGCATTGTACTTGATGTACTTGGTTCAAACCTCGATCTTTCAGCCCACTTTTCCAATGTTGTATAAAGAGCAATCTTGACTGCTCTATCAATCCTGTCATCAGCAGGGCCAAGTCTCTTAGGAATTGAATCCTTGATAGTAGTCGCTTCCTGACTTACAATGACTCTGGCATAGTCATGTAGTCTGTCTCTGACAAAATCTGAGTCCAAAGCCTTGGCAACAGAATTTGTTTGCAACCAGTTCAAAACCCATCTCCCTTCAGTAGCAAACTCCTTCCAGGCTTGAATCTCCTCCTCAGATTTATTCAATCTGTACTCTCTCCATTGATTGTATCTGATCTTTTCAGGGAGAAAAGTAGTCCTTGATTGAAATAGCTGATTCAGTCTTTCCAACTCAGCTTCAAATTTCTTGAAGGCAGCAGAGTCACTTTGAACAATTTCGATTGCTCTTCTGACTTCCTTCTTTTTCTTCTTGATTGGTTCAGCCTTTGGCAGCACAAAATCACCTTCCTTAGGCTTCTTCTCCCCAATCACAATGCCTCCAGACCTCCGTGGTCCATAAGCATCTTTTGTACTTTCTTCTAAGGCCTTTGCCAAGTCTGCTTCTTCCTTGGCAGCCAATTCAGCTTCTGTCATCTTTTTGACATCAGCTTCTTTCTTGCTCGCTTCAAGAACTCTCTTCAGTTCAGCTTCATCACGTTTTCTTTGTTCAGCTTCTTCGCGCTTCTTTCTGTGATAAGCTGGTACCTTTGCCTTGCCAGTTCTCTTCTTTCTGGCAGCTCTTGATTCAACAACTGGTGCCGCAGCTGTTGATTCTGGTAGTGCAATTGCGACTGGTGCAGCAGCAATTGGCTCGAGGATCTGCACTTCAGGATCCTCTTGAGGTTTAGCAACCTCAGCTGTTGGTGTAGAAGTCTGTTTCTCTTGGTCAGCTGACTTCACTTCAGCAGACTCCTTCACTGGCTCAACAGGCCTCTCAGCAGATGGAGGACTTTTCCTAACCAACTCAGAAAGTTCAGTAGGTTCTTCAATGAACGTCATTCTCTTTCTGATGGTTTTCTTTGTATGGAGAACAGGAGCAGTAGATATAGCAGTATCTTTCAAAGCACTCCTTGTCCGTTTAGACACATTTTCAGCAGGTAGCTCAGCTGAAATGGTTTTGTCAGAGGATTTCCCAGCTGACATCTCGTTGATTTCCTTGACTGTTTCATCAACTATCAAGTCAGCAGTATCCTTCCTTTTAGGCACGACTGTTCTGGCTTCAACAGCAGGCTTTGCTGTTTGAACAGTTGTTTTGCTCTTCTTGCCTTTATCAGCAGGCACTTTGGGCTCAGCAGCCTTTCTTTTCTGTTGCTTTTTCTCAGGCACAGTGGCAGGCTCTTTCGATTTTACTTTATCATATATCTTTAATTCCTTCGCCTTATGAATTTCCTTTCCATTAGTCACATCACATCCCAGATTTACCAACAGATGACTAAGGAAAATTCTGTGCAGAGTCAGACCACGCTTCTTGTGATCAGCAAGTATATACCAGATGAGATTTGCCCAATTCACCTTCAAACCATAGTAAACGGCTATCATCATGTGAAATATCTTCATAGGTACACTGTCCAACGAGAATGTGCAGTTCTCAAGGACCTTGGCAACCAAATCTGCCATACGCTGAAATTCGTCCTTCAGCTGATTCTTCTTGATGCCTCCAGACATCACTTGATTCTTCTTCGAAGCCAAATTCCAGAAATCTGACTCAAAAGGTTCAGCTAGGTTTGTAATGTCAGTAGACCCTTCAAGATAGAGTCCGTACATCTCATTCAGCAACTTGGGGGTTACACGGATAGCTTTATCCCCAATTTTGGCTTTAATCTCCAGCTTGTCGAAGTCAACATCGTCTTTGGAACCATAAAATTCCATTACTTGTTCCTTGAAAATCATATCTTCATGGGCCTCCATGAAGTTAACCAGAGTAGCCGCTTTGAATTTCTCCAGAATTTCTTTCATCAGTTGTGTTCCAGTCGCATGATAGGTCAGGTAATTCAAGAACATACCTTCAGCAGCAGCTTCTTTGGTAGACATTCTGAAAGAGATTAAGAGAAACGGAGAGGAATTTGCAGTATAAAGTTTGCAGATTTGCTCTGAATGCTTTTGAAATTTTGAGGGTGCGTAAAAGCTTAGTAAGCTGATCAGATCTGGATTTATAGATGTTAGTTCTTGTCGGTTTCCGTGAAAAGTGGTAACCGTCAGATCAGTTACTGTGAAAGCAGATCGTGCGATCGTGATACGCGGATTTCAAATTAGCATTAAATATGTCAGACAGGCGGGAATTTGAAACGCCACTTGTCTGTTACTTATAAAAGCGTGTTTCAGATAAAAACGTTTTCAATGCAACACTTAATATAAGCTGACATAATTAAAAACAGATGAGTAAAGTAGTACTTATCTGATAGACGACTTGTCTGATACAGTATATCACTAGTGAAGGCCAATATCTAGTGATCTTCCTTTGCTGTTTGTCAATCCAGCAAGATAAATAATCTTCAAATCTTCAAGGATTAAGAACAAATCTTTTGATTAAACAACTTCAACTAACTGTCATTGAAGATTTCATCTTTAAAACAAGGGTACCGCTAGTCTTACACGTTCCCCCTGAATTCAAGAATTCATCAGTCAACTAGTCTGTTGAGAGTCAGTCCTCTTGAAATGTAACACTTGTTGATATCAGATTAGTCAGCTGTTGAACCCAGTCTTCTGATAGGTTCCCCCTCAGCTTATGAATCCAATTTTAACAAGCCCAATTCCGCTCTTAGAGTGGAAAATCTTGCTTCATTCAGTGGTTTAGTGAAAATGTCAGCAATCTGATTGTCTGTATGAACATACTCAATAATAACATTTCCGTTTTCAACATGGTCTCTGATGAAGTGATGTTTGATCTCAATATGCTTAGTCCTGGAATGACTAGTAGTATTCTGAGTAAGTGAAATTGCACTTGTATTGTCACAGTAGATAGGGATTCCACTGATCTTGAGATTATAGTCTTCTAGTTGATGCTTCAACCAAAGTATTTGTGCACAACATGCTCCAGCAGCAATGTATTCAGCTTCAGCAGTAGATATGGATACTGAAGTCTGTTTCTTACTCATCCATGAGATCAGACGACTGCCTAAAAATTGACAAGCACCTGTAGTACTCTTCCTATCAATTTTGCAGCCAGCAAGGTCAGAATCTGAATATCCAATAAGTTCAAATCCTGATTCCCTTGGGTACAACAATCCCAATTCTTGTGTGCCTTTGAGATACTTTAATATCCTTTTAGCAGCTAAGAGATGAGATTCCTTAGGATCTGATTGAAATCTCGCACAAACCCCAACAGAATACATAATATCAGGTCTGATAGCTGTTAAGTATAACAGTGACCCAATTATGCCTCTGTATTTGGTGATGTCAACTGACTTGCCACCTTCATCCTTGTCCAGACGAAGTCCAATAGACATAGGAACATTTACAGATGAGCTAGTTTCCATACCAAATTTCTTGAACAGATCTTTTGTGTACTTTGCTTGATTAATAAAAATACCATCAGGTAGCTGTTTAACTTGTAATCCAAGAAAGCAATTAAGTTCTCCCATCATGCTCATTTCAAATTTGTTCTGCATCAGCTTAGAGAACCTTTCACACATCTGTTTGTTAGTTGAACCAAAAATAATATCGTCCACATATATTTGTACCAATAATATATGATTATCCCATTCAATAGTGAACAAGGTTTTATCTACTTTACCTTTGCGAAATCCTTTAATTAAAAGAAAATCAGATAAAGTATCATACCATGCTCTTGGAGCCTGTTTCAGTCCATAGAGAGCTTTCTTCAGACGATATACCTTGTCTCCTTGTTGATAAGCTTCAAATCCAGGAGGTTGTTCAACGTACACTTCTTCTTGCAATTCTCCATTGAGAAAAGCAGACTTCACATCCATCTGATAGACAGTGAAGTTCTTGTGAGCAGCATAGGCTAAGAATAATCTGATTGCTTCAAGCCTAGCAACTGGTGCGAATGTCTCATCAAAATCAATGCCTTCTTCTTGGCAATAACCTTTGGCAACTAGTCTTGCTTTATTTCTGGTAACAATACCATCTTCATTCATCTTATTTCTGAATACCCACTTAGTGCCAATTACTCTTTGATGAGTAGGTCTGGGAACTAAGTACCAGACTTCATTCCTTTCAAATTGATTCAACTCTTCTTGCATTGCTTCAATCCAGTGAGAATCACCAAGAGCTTCATCAATCAACTTAGGCTCAATTTGTGAAAGAAAACTTACAAACATTGTTTCATTTGCAGTTGACCTTCTAGTTCTCACTCTATCCAAAGGATCACCAATCACTAATTCAGGTGGGTGATCTCTGAGCCATCTGAGATCAGGTTGCAAATCTGGATGTTGTCCTCTTGATTGATCTTGCAACACTACTGTTGGAGTTTCAGTAGTAGTCTGTTGAACAGTTGTAGTCTGTTGAACAGTCTCTGGTCTGTCAGCTGTTCGCAACTCCTCTGTTAGACAATCAGCAGACTGATTTTGAACAGCACTTGAGTTAACAGCTTGAGTTAAATCAGGTAGTATGATGGGTACATATTCTTCCTTTCTTTCCACATTCAATTTCTGAAAGTCAGCAGATATCTCTGGAATTGCACTTTGATTCTTTTCAGAAGATTGGCTTGGTTCATCAAATACTACATGAATAGATTCTTCTACAAGTAAAGTTCTTTTGTTGAACACTCTATAAGCTTTACTAACAGTAGAGTAACCTACAAAAACAGCTTCATCAGCCTTTTCTGCAAAAGCAGTAAGATGATTTTTCCCATTGTTCAAAACATATCATTTACAACCAAAAATCCTAAGATAATGTAAATTAGGCTTTCTGTTGTTCCATAGCTCATAAGGTGTCTTGTTTTGACTTTTATTGATCATACACCTGTTCTGTGTATAACATGCTGTATTTGTGGCTTCTGCCCAGAATCTTTGGGGCAGCTTTGCTTCAGCTATCATTGTTCTGGTAGCTTCTTTTAGAGTTCTGTTTCTCCTTTCAGCAACTCCATTTTGTTGAGGGGTTCTGGCAGCAGAGTACTCATGACTGATTCCTCTGGAATTACAATACTCTTCAACAGTAGAGTTTGTAAACTCAGTCCCTCTATCTGATCTGATCTTCAATATTCTTTGACTCTTCTCATTCTGGATCTGTTCCATCAGATTAGTAAGATGTTCCTTGGTTTCACTTTTCTTCTTCATGAAAATCACCCAAGTAAATCTTGAAAAATCATCCACAACAGCCAGGCAGTACTTCTTTCCACCATTGCTGATTGGATCGATAGGGCCAAACAAATCCATATGTAACAGCTCCAAAATTCTGGTTGAAGATTGGTGCTTTTTGCTTTTGAAAGTGGATTTTACTTGTTTTCCCTTCTGACATGCGTCACACAGTTTGTCTTTGCTCATGACAGTCTTTGGAATTCCTTCTACCAGATCATTCTTTATCAATCTGTTTATGGTCTTGAAATTCAAATGATTCATTCTTTTGTGCCAAAGCCAACTGATTTCACTTGGTGTAGAAGCCACCAAACAAACATTAGAATTCTTGTCCACAGAATTCCAGTCGACTACATAGATATTTCCTTGTCTTCTTCCAGATAAAATAACCTTCTTTGTTCCAACTTGTTCAACATAGCACTTATCTGATGAAAACACTACGGAAAATCCCTTGTCACAAAATTGACTTATGCTCAGCAGATAATACTTCAGTCCACTAACATAAGAGACGTCAGATATCTCTATGTTTCCTTTGATAAGCTTTCCAACAGCTACAACCTTGCCTTCTTTGCTGTCTCCAAAAGTAACTCTTGGACCATTCACAGCAACAGCATCTGCCAGTTCATGTATGTCTCCACACATGTGCCTTGAACACCCACTGTCCAAGTACCATTTCTTCACTACTTTACTCCTACTCCTAATCCTAACCTACAAAACAAAATAAAATGTTTTAGGTACCCTTTATTGAGAGGGTCCTGGTGGATTAGTGTCACCTTTGACAACCCAAGATGTTGAAGTCTTAGGCTTCTTAGGCTTTGCAGTTTTAGCAGGAGCATGAGCAACTTCATTTTCATCATAATCAGCAGGCATGTTATGTTGATAATCATTATGATGAGGATAAGGCTCATAAGCAGGATAAGATGCATGATAAGCAGGGTAAGCATGCATTGGTTGGTGAGCAGGATATGCAGCATAGTGAGGTGGATAATGAGGTGCAGCATAATAAGGTGGATAAGCAGGTTGCACATAATAAGACTCATTTCCATACCAAGCATTTTTGTTATAATTTCTTTGCTTCTTAGGTCTGCTCTTTACTTGCTCTTTAACAGACGACCTAGCTTTACTAGTCTGATTGGTTTTACTCTTATCAGCAGACTTCTTGGGACTACTCTGCTGTTTGGTTTTACCAGTCTGTTTTTCATTTTCAGGCTTTTTACCCTTCTTAGCCTTAGGAGTTTTTATCTCCTTTTTCTCAATCTCAGATGAAATGGGTTTAGCAGTCTGAACATACAAGACAATATTACTATTATCAGCAGATATAAACTTTTCAGCTTTGTTCAGTTCTAAACTTTCTTTTACTAAGGGAGTACTCTGTTCAGTTGGTTTATCTATTGACACAACAGACGACTTAAGAACAGACGACTTATTATGCAAAGATATTCTAGCTTTAAGTTCTTTGATTTGTCCCTTATACATTTCACATTCAGCTCTCAGAGATTCACATTCATGCGAAAGCTTCTTATACATAGCTGATTCTTCAGGTTTTTCAACCTTAAGTTTCAGTTTAGTATTTTGCTTTTTCAGCAGAATCATCTCGTCCTTAAGCTTAGCAAGCTCATTCACAACATCTACTTTGTTGTTCATCATTTGCTCAAATGAGCTAAACAGTTCAAGCTCACTTTCAGAGAGTATTACCTCATTGTCAGAATCTTCAGATTCCTTGGCCATGAGACAGAGCAGTGCAGGTGTTTCGTCAAAAACAAAGTCGTCACTTGACGTGCCTGTTTCTGTGTTAGATGAGTAGATGGCTGCCATCTTTTCAGCTTCAGCCAACAACACCTTGCTCTTTTGGTATCTTTTCTCTTCTCTTTCTTTTCTTTGTTTCTTTTCCTCCTCTGTATATTTCTCCGCTTTAGGATATGGGCAGTCCTTGATGAAATGTCCCAATTTCCTGCAATTATAGCACATCATTTTGGATTTAAAATCATCCTTAATATCATGAGAATTAGAGGCAGGTTTAGAAGTAGAAGCATTGTTATATTTGTTCTTCATTTTTCTCTTGTAGAACTTTTTGAACCCGTTCAATAACAAAGCCACATCGCCAGCAGTGTATTCCTTTTTGCTCAGTACTGGGGCCTCATCAGATGAGTCCTCGTCTCTGCTTTTTCCGGCGGATCTTCTTGTTCTTTCTGCAGCGACCAGTGCAGCAGTGGGGCCAGAAGTTGAGGTCTCTTCTATTCCCATCCTTGGCATTTTATACTCGTACGCCTTGAGTGCAGAAAACAGCTCCGTCAGTGAGATCTTCCCCAGATCCCTTGATTCTTCCATTGCTGTGATCTTCATGTTGAACTTTGGTGGTAGCGCCTTTAGAACTTTGACAGTGATCTCTTTATCAGTGAACGTCTTTCCCAACTTCAACACGTTGTTCAACACTTTTGTAAACCTTGAATCCATCTGGTCAATGGTTTCTCCAGGTTTCATCTTGAAGTTCTCAAACTTCTCCATGGCAACACTCAGATTGTGTTCTTTGATGGACTCGTTTCCTTCGCTCATGTCACGGACTTTATCCCACATCTCCTTAGATGTTTTGCAATGTTTGACCTTGTCAAACCTTTCATTGTCCAGAGCCTTGGTCATGATAAAGATTCCAACCTTATCAAGATTATTCAGCTTGATTTCATCAGGTGTCATCTCCTCAACGTCTTTTTCAACGACCTTCTCTACGCCATCAACCATGATTTTCTTGGTAACTTTTATTGGACCTTGTGTTATGCATCGGTACATATTATCATTGTAAGCAGCAAGGAAAATTTCCATGCGTATCTTCCAGTCCTCAAAGCTCATACCGCTTATGTGGGGAACAAGGCTAATGCAATCCATTTTTCAAAAAGTTTTGTTTTTCAAAAAGATGCTCTTTTGAAAACTTTTGAAAACCTTTGAAAAACACTTAAGGATCAAGCTCGTTGATCAGGCAAATGATTCAAATGAACCACCCGCTCTGATACCACTTGTTGGTCCCAAGTGGTCAGATGAGGTCTAGAGGGGGGGGTGAATAGACCTCTTTAAAAATTTACCTTTTAAAATTTCTCTAACTTTTCTGTCAGCAGACTAAGCTGATCAAGAATCGTAAGCAGACTAAGCTGATCTCGCACAAAGCTTTGAACAGCAGAGTTGACCACTCTTCTGATTTTACTTAGCTGATTTTATCAAAATCAGAGTTTTCAAAATAAACTATCTTGCAGCGGATTTATCAAGTGTTTTTCACAAGTAGTTTTCTTTAACATTGAAATAGTTTTATCCCCAGTTTTAACAAACTCCTTTTAAAAACTTTTCCAACAGTTAACCTTTTGAGTGTTTAAAAACTGTTCTTTAAAATATGCAGAAAATAATGCAAGTTAAAAACACAAAGGATTTTTATAGTGGTTATATGGATAGAAATCCTTTAGTCCACTCTTCCAAGTCACGTAGATCTTGGGTTATACTATAGTCACAAAGATTACAGTACACTCTGCTTGTGCCAAACAACAAATGAACTGGCCACAAGTTCGTAGTAGGAAATCACAAAGAAATTCCTAACCTCTGAAGTAATATCGCTCACTAAGATTGATATCTGCTTCTCACAACACAATCCTAACAAAATCACTCAGATTTTACAAGTATTTTCTGTTTTCTCTCTATTTAGCTTTGTCAACAAATGACTCGGCTGATGAGTGTTCTGTTCTTGAGTTTGAGACTTAGAAGAATTTTGCTTCAGATTTTTGCTCTCAAATGTGTTGTCTCTTGTGTTGTTCTTCTTCTTCAACTCACGAACTGAACTATTTATACTAAGGATTCGAAAATCTGCCCGTTGAGAGATCGCCAGTTGTCAAATCCTCGAGTACTGGTCCTTTTCTGCAGAATGGCTGTTGCGACTGAACACTGTACACTCTGCTGTACTTTCTGTCGCTTCGCATTAAATGCGCATTAAATGCACCAAGCTGATACGAGGTTTCTCTTCAATCATTTGTCATAAATACCCTTCCTCTTCAGCATTTATTACACCAAGTGCATTTATTACCGTTGCAATAACTTCTGATCCACTTCCACTCTGCTGATCGAAGTCACTCGTCTGATGTATACTCGGCTGATCCCAAATTGAACTAATTTGATTTGAGTCGGCTGATAGTCCACCAGTCTGATTACTTCTTCAGCAACAGATCAGTAGTCTTCTGGACCATATTTGACTCGTCTGATATACTTCTTCCTTGGTCAAATATTTTCTAAGGCTTGTACTAAGCTTCCACTTAGCTGATGACTTTGGAAATCATCAAAACCTCCCTTCACTTCAAAGTCTTCATCTTCATCCAACAGAGGGGCTACTCGGATAGGATCTGCATTTTCGAACGAGTCTTCCTCGATATCCTCCAGATCCTGGTGTTGGTCTCTTCTCCTTTTTCTGGATTGTTTCTGCTCTATTGGAACTTTTCCCGACGACTTCTTCGAATTTGAAAGGACAGTTTTTCCAACCACGGAAAAACGGCAGTTCTCGACCATGGAAGCTACAATATAAGATCGATAAACATTAGTGGACGACGAACTTATAGATCCTTTTCTAAGGATAAGATAACTAATAGTAAAATCTTACCTAGGGATCGATCGTCCGATGGGATGGGAAAATCCAAAGAACTCAATCCAGCCTTGCGAAGGAAGATTTCTCCAATCAAATAAGTTGATTGATACTTATTTGATCTCATCTCCTCGATCAAATTGGACGAAAATTGGTCGTCTGGGGCCATCTCACCAGTCACCTTTCGACCACCGTACACCCAAGATTGGTTATATCCCCAATCATGAGTGAACTCTTCAGTTTCTCCATTCTCGAGGATACGCAAGGTCGGAGCCTTAACAAAAAAGAAGTTCGACTTCCACTCCATACTGTTGCTCGAAATTTCATTTTCAAGAACGGCAAACCCAGGTCTTTGGCTAACGTAATAATAGCCTCTATTAGAGGAGGTCGATATGGAAAGTCGAAAAAAATGAAGAAAATTACGAAATGAGGGCTGCAGACCTCGTGCAACCATCAGAACAGAATATGCCATCATAAAGGCTATGGCATTTGGTACGAGTTGGGTTAAAGAGACAAAGAAAGTCTCTAAGAATTGACGAAGGATCGGAGAAAGGGGAAAACGGAGCCCATGTTCGAAATGAGACGTATAAAAAGCTCGACAGTTTGGAGGAGGGGTATTGACTCTCTCCTCAGGGGAAGGAATAATGATTTCAAAATCCGAAGGGAAATAGCGACCGTATTCTCTTTTCAAAGTGGGTAGATCTTCTTCCTTCCATCGAGAAGGAAAGAACTCTACAGGAGCGGAAATTTGAGGTTGGGCAGTTTTGGATTTTTTGGATGCCCTGGCCATCATCTCCTCCTCTGGAACGATCTCCACCACCAAACTATCAACCTCTTTCTCTTCATAATCTCTGATTTCTTCTGCCTGAACATCATCTGCTACTTCCTCTTCAGAAGAAAGGACTTCAGGATTAGAGGTATTAGGTGGTACTTGTTCTCCTTCATTTTGGATTGAGGAATGGGGATTCTGCGAAGTCGAGGCCATTGGTTCTTGAAGTAAGTAAATGGCAAGATTATCGATTTAAACTTTTACTGCAAGAAGATCTAAATATCTGGGGTAAAAATTAAAAGATCCCGCTAATTTCGACTTATATATGGGCGGTGAAAAGACGGATCAACCCCTTTGCGTCTCTTCAGCTTCCCGCCAAATTATGAAAAGACTTTATGATTGTCTGACACACGTTACCAAAATACGTGTCTCTACCTGGAAGGTTCAGATGGATATTCACTCTTTTTCCCTTGTTCGGTTTTTATCCCATAAAGGGTTTTTCCGAACCAGGTTTTTAACGAGGCATTTGTCATAAACAGTGAAAGGATCAACGCGACAACTATATTTACTTCTATGAGCTCCAGCTACGATTACGATCGAGAGTGAGGGAGTACTGATGGGGGCTATTTTACACATATAACGGAGTAGAGCTTTCCCAGGAGAGTCAAGATCGATCCGACCTGTGAAGACCGCAAGATTGGCTCGACCCGCCCAAGTATATATGATCGACCTGAAGACCGATCCTTAAGATTTATTGGGCCATGCAGTACTCCTAAGCCAAGCAGGATTCCTAGGCCTAATAGGACTCCTAGTCACATTAGGATTAGTCAATTATTATAAATACTAAGTTCTACATTGTATGAAGGATCCAGATTTTAACCTATCAATAATACTATACTTGTTTCGCCTCCAATATACTTGTTTCTTACGTGATTAAATTACTTGTGTATGTTCTTGAATTGCACCATCCTGAGTACTTTTACCAAACCCCTAATTTTTAACCTTAAGACGAAATCAGGCTAAATCATAGAAGACTGCTTCTCATCAGCCGACTGGAACTCAATAGCCAAGTGATATTCAAGAATGTACTGCAACAAGTGATATCAGCTGACTAATCTGATATAAACTCATACAAGTAGTATCAGACTACAAGTGGAATCAGACCAAAAGTGGTAGCAATTCTTGAAGTCAGGTGGAATAGTTATTCTAGCTGGAGTGATAAACAGCAACGAAGGCTACCTCGAACAGCTAAGTACTCACCTACTTGTCTTACGCATACTAAGTTTGCAATTTTATAAAAGCAAAAATGGGGAAGAAAGAGATGAAACTAAGTATTGGTGTTGATGACAAAAAGGGGGAAGAATGAGATGCAACTAAGAACCCCTCAAACGGATAATAATCGGTTTTTGAATGTTGTATCAGATCAAATAATTTCCATCTCAGAGTATGAAGACCAAAACTAAAAGACTTGGAATACGTTCTTAGTTGAAGGTTTTGTCATAATCAAAAAGGGGGAAATTGTTGGTTAGTATTGGAGAAGATTTTGAAGATGACAAAAAGGCCAAAATGGTTTTGAAGATTAAAATGTTAAAAAGAAGTCATCAACTAAGAACTGAAAAGCTTAGTGAAACCTATCTCACGGTCTGGAAGCTAAGTAACCGAATCAGCAGAGTGGGATATCAGATCAGTAAAGATCATATTGGTTATCATCAGCCGAGTCAAGATAGATGTGTTCATTCTTGAATCAGCAGAGTAGCCATCAGCCGAGTGATCATCAGCAGAGTAATCCCATCTGTGAAGTGAAGTCGGTTAGTAAGCTCATCAATGGTAACAAGCTGAGTGCATTAAATGCGACTGACGTAAAGTAGATATCAGTATGGCAGAGTGTACAGTGAACAGTCTGCAAAAGCTGTCGTAAGAAAGAAGACCGTTGCTCAGGATTAAAATATAATTTCGCCTATCTTCAACGGGCAGAATTTCAAATCCGAGAGTATAAATAGACCAGGGATTGAAGATTGAAAAGAAACTTGCACAACTCAATATCACATCCTTAGAGCAAGATCCATTAGTTGAGTCGTCTGATCATAAGCGAAGTCATCTGTTGACGGAGCAAATTATTGAAGAACAAAGATCAAACCTTAGTTTGTCTGAGTGATATTCAACAGCAAATTGTGAGAAGTTTATATCCATCTTTGTGAGTGATATAACTTCGTAGTGTAAGTCTTATGAGTGATTTCCTATATTGTGAGCTTAGTACTCTTACTTAATGCTTATCATTTGTTGTAAAGCTTAAGTGTTCTATTTGATGAGTGCTTTAGAATAGGTTTTTTTGAGTGATCTACCTGAGAGCTAAGTGTGAACTTGTGCTTTATCATTTGTTGTAAAAGCGCGAGTAGTGTGCTAGTTACTTTGTGTTTCTAGTGGAGCCTAAATTTGTGTGATTTAGAAGAGTGGACTAAAAGACTTTGTGTCTATATAACCACTATAAAAATTCCTGTGTTTGATTAAGTATTTTTAACTTGCATATTTTCATAAGTAAACAAATGTTTAAAAGACAAAGCTTTTAAAGAGGAACTTGTTTGAAAAACATTTGATAAAATCCGCTGCAAACAAGTTTTGAAACTCTGATTTCATTTGAAACAGATAAGTTAAATCAGACGAGTGGTCAACCTTGCTGAAACAGCTGAGTGCAAAATCAGCAGAGTAGTCTCACGAGTAAGATCTACTTAGTCTGCTGATAAGAAAAGTTAGAGAAAAGTTTTAAAAGTTTAGAGGTCTATTCCCCCCCCCCCCCCCCCTCTAGACCTCATCTGACCACTTTTGGGACCAACAGAAAGATTAAAAATTCCAACTCAATTTCTATCTCAGAAATTTTGTGTGAAGACTTAGCTTTAGTTAGTTACAGGTACTTAGCTGAAGTTTTGTCTTCATCAAAAAGGGGAAATTATTGGATGAAGATGAAGAAGTGAAGGGGAGGTTTTGATGATTTCTAAAATCATCATCTAAGTAATTGAAACTTAGCAAGCCTCTGAAAAGTTTAACCGAGAAGACAAGTAAAATCAGAAGGTTATGTTTTGGTCCAGAAAACTACTGATCTGATGCTGAGTCAGAAATCAGACTGGTTAATTTCAGCAGAGTAGAAATGATTAGAAAGTTATTCCAACGGTAATAAATGTTGTAAGAGAAGGGTATTAATGACAAATGATTGAAGAGAATCCTCGTATCAGCATGGTGCATTAAATGCGACTTGACAGAAAGTACAGCAGAACTGCACAGTGAACAGTTGCAGGAAGCCGTACAGAGACAAGGACCAGTACTCGAGGAAGATCTGAAATCTGTCTTTCTTCAACGGACAGAATTCAAATTCGCGAGTATAAATAGTTCAAGATTCAAGAGTTTGACAAAAAGAACACAACAACTGAGAGAGCATCCAAAAAGCAAATTCTTCTAAGTCTCAAAAACTCAATAACAGAACACTATCAGCCGAGTCATCTGTTAACAAAGCAAGTTGGAGAAAAACGAAAACATCTACAAATCTTAGTGATTTCTATAAACATCGAGTGTTGTGAGAAGTGTAGATCCATCTTTGTGAGTGATAAAACTTCAGAGTATAGGTTTTCTTTGTGATTTCCTTTAGCGAACTTGTGGCTTTATCATTTGTTGTAAAAGCGCAAGTAGATTGTACTATTTACTAAGTGTTCATAGTATAACCTAAATCTTCGTGATTTAGAAGAGTGGACTAAAAGACTTCTTGTCTATATAACCACTATAAAAATTCTTGTGTTGGTTTACTTACTTTTACTTGCATATTTTTATAAGTAACCAAACTTTGAAAAGACTTAAGATTTTAAAAGAAGTTCTCAAAAATTGGGGATAAAATCATTAAGTAAGAAAAACTTGTTTGAAAAACACTTAATAAATCCGCTGGATAACATGTTTCAAACTCTGATTCAATTTGAAACAGATAACTTAAATCAGACTAGTGGTCAACTTATGTTGAACAAACTTTGTGTGCGAACAGCTAAGTAATCTCTTAGTTTTGATCAGCTTACTCTGCTGATAAGAAAAGTTAGAGAATTTTTTTAAAAGGTTCAGAGGTCTATTCACCCCCCCCCCCCCCCCCCCCCTCCTCTAGACATCATCTGACCACTTGGGACCAACATGAATACACTCATCATCAAAAACAAACTACAAGCAGTTAGAAGGTATGGTGCAAGCAAATAGATCGGACAAACATATATAAAGATTGTTGAAAAATCGAATTTTTATTAATGATTCAATATGTTAAAGTTACGTGAAATTGCAAAAGCTGTATACAAAAAAAATCGACCTATACAAACTGGATTCCTAGCTAAACTATATGATCCACGATAATGTCCCCGGCAACATTTACTCGATGCATCCCTTGTCCTGCACCGGAAGATCCAGACTCCATGATCAGCTTCAACAACGCCAGTTCGATGCTTGAGGACGAGTGAGCTCAACCAACCCTCATAATGCTAACCCTGAACAAATCAGGAATATAGTTGCGATTAATCGACCAAAGGATTGATGAGCTCTGGATGGGTCGTCGGTTCCCGCAGTATAATCAACCATACCTCCCACCTCCACTGTTTCAACTTTTTGGTGTAGCTTCCTCGAAGAGCTATAGTATTATCCACAGCTCTGAGAAAAATAATTTCATAGTAAAGATAGGAAGGCACGATCGCGGCCGCCAAGCACGATGTGCAACCATTTGTTCTTCACCGAAGCATCTAGCCTGTAATTATCCGACATGACTGCTACGGAAACTAGCAAAGGTTTAAATCTCCTCGACCTCGAACATAAGAGTCGATAGGAGATTTCATCGTTTTTAAGCGAGCCTATGTTTCCAATTCCACCCAAACCAAGTTTCCAATTCCACCCATACCAAACTGAAATTTGGTTGAATTGTTAAGCTGAATAAAATAGGCAGCCGACCGCCAGTTTGAAAAAAGGAAATCTCCATGAAAGGATATTTCACTGAATTTAAAAATGGAAAGAAGTTGGAGGCCTATTTATAGTTACACAGGTGAAAATCCAACGGCTGAAGATAAAAGAGACCAATGACAGCGAGTGTCCATCAGGAATCGTGCGCCCCTCCAATTATCCGGAGTAAATGCAAGAGATGCTCCAACTCCTTGAAACAGTCAACGTATATTCAGGGTTGACGAAGAGGATTATATAAAGGTCGACACGTTCTATGATTGATCCTCTGAATTTAATTCTAAGTATAAATTATGGGAT
Organism: Penstemon davidsonii; assembly: GCA_034814905.1. Lineage (NCBI taxonomy): Eukaryota > Viridiplantae > Streptophyta > Magnoliopsida > Lamiales > Plantaginaceae > Penstemon > Penstemon davidsonii. The sequence goes on along the minus strand of JAYDYQ010002426.1, from coordinate 69,612 downwards.
GAATGAATTCGGTCGAAAATGTCGTCAAATTCGTGCAAGTTAATCTCTACGGAATCCTCACGAGACATTGATCGAGATTTAAGTTTGAATCTTTTTTTAGGATAGTATTACAACGTTATGAAAGACGTAATTGAGATGATGTACGACAATAGTAAAGGACAAATTGTTGATCGAACAATTTATTAAAGGTTCGGATAATATACAGCATGAAAGATCAATTTATGAGTAAAGGAAAACTTATGGAAATACAGTTTGTGATAAAGATTATCTATACATTCTATACAAAGCTATTTGTGACAAATTACGATGGTGTTTACAAATGTTCGATCCTAGCGCTCGATCCCAGGAAAGGAATCCTTCCGACCTTGTCTTATCTCTATTGACATAGATGGGGACCCTTTAATCGAACAGACCTTCACTTCCTTGTTCGAGGGACCTCTTCGAGCTCGACTTAGATTGGGAAATTTTTTAGAATCTCGGCCAGGTCGATAGCCTACATGATACCTCGAGCTTCCTAAATCTAAGAATGCGTGCAACTTCTGACACTTATCGACAATAGTTGCAACAAATGGAAGATAGGAAAGTCTCAAGTGGATCTAACATATGCAGCGGTTAACCGTTGGTTCCTCAACAGGACATCAAGACAGGAAGATTCCGATGTGACTGTCATAAATTGGAAAAATGATTACAGCCCCTTAGACCTTATAAACAAACATTGGTCGAAGACTCCACTGTATATGAGCAAACCTGATTTTCCGATTCCACCCATACCAAGTTGTTATTTCAAATCAACATATTAAGAAAATCAGGAAGCAGAAAGTTGTATTGAAAGTAACTTGTCTTCATTTTCTACGTTGTTGATTTTACTTGGAAATAAAAAGTATGAAGAATGGCCTCTTATAGGGGTAGTAAAGGTAATCCAACGGCGAGAATATGAAGAGGTCAACGTCTAGATTATTCTTCAAAAATTACATTACCTACAACTACCTAGAGTAAATGCTAAAAGACTCTTCAAACGCCCCAACATGGTCGAAAGGATCGCAACATCAAATTTTGAGGTAGAAGAGCGAATTTGATCTCAAAAAATGAAAAAATAAAATAGGAAAGGCCATTAATGCTTAATGTTATGGCCAAGTACATCTTGAATGAAGAGGTGATACGTTCGAATTGGTCCCCATCAGTATTTCAAAGGAAAATGGTTATTCATTACAACATAGAGGATATAACAATTTACGGAATATCGAATACATCTACTTCAAAAGAATATTTTTCATTATCATTGCAAAAACTTTACAAAGGAATACAAAAAAAAAATCTACAAATTAGGAGGATTATTGACAGGATGGCTGTTATGACCAAGAAAAGTCATCAACTCCTCGGTACAAGTTTATACCCGCATCGAATTCCTTTGTTTTCCCTTTCTTGATCTGCATCGGGATAACTTCCTCAAGATTCTTGTTCACCTGGACCAGATCCTCCTTGTCTTTCACGATTTTTTCCTTGTCGGAGTTCAGTTCCTCAGCTTTTCATTGTCGGCTTGGAGGCGCTCTACCTCACCCACAAGAGATTGGTGAGCGGCAGCAATATTGTCAAGTTTGCTATCAGCAGCAAACTTATCAAATTGGGCATCTTCATTTAGAATTCCAAGTTTTACAATGTGATTCTTTACCTAAGCAAAGCATAGAGAAGTCAGCATATGTCAATATGCATATAAAGTAATATCTGAAAGAATAGAAATCTACCAATTCCAGATGTTTGATTCTCGATTGGACCAAGTTTAAGGAGGAGCGATCCTTCAATTTATCTATCTCGGAAAGCAGGATCAAACCAACTCCTAGGTTCCAAGAAACTCCATCGGGCTCATTGGAGTCGGGAATGCTGGCATCAACGGATACTCCTCCGGACCGTTCAAGAGTAAAATCTCTAATCTCGTCAATCCGATGGGAAAGTGATCGGTCATCTAGCAAGAATGGATCATCAAAAGGATTGGATATATTCCTTTGACTAGAAGACCCGGGTTCAAGATTGGTTATGACAATTTGATGATCGTTTCCAGCTGAGGGGGAAGGAACTTGAGTATTTTGGGTCACGGGAGAAATGGCGGCATTGTTGGTAGCCTCTACACCCGAAACAAGTTATTGATTCCTCTCTAGAATAATGTTCTCGACCTCAATATTTTGAGCAGAATTAGGGGGCACAGTCTCTGTTTGGTGATCGGTCTGTCCTGCGGGTGTATTGGTTAACGGCATATCCGAACGAGTTGTCTCAAGCTCGGAATAAACCTTGTTACTATGACTGGGAAGGTCATTATTGGAATCTCCGTCCTTATAGGCATCGGGGATGTTTTTCTTAGTCAATGGTTCAGAAAAAAGGGGATCGACCTATTTCTCCGACTCAGTAGAGAAACCAATGACAGAGTTGATTTTGTAAGACGAGGGACTTCTTCCTTCAACACTGGATGGACCCTTAGGATGATGTATTGATCGATCTTCTTAGGAAATAGGCATGTTTTCAACCTCTCAACAAAAGGTTGGCTCGTGTTCTCTATCCGAGTCGTTTTCTTTGGAACATTTGTTGAAGGTGGTGCTTGTCTTTTTCGCCTTGGGGGAGCGAAAAACAGGTTCTCACTCATGTTCGGTAATATATGAAAAGGAAGGGAATCTTGATCTAGAATTCCGATCTACAAGAAAGAATTTTAAAGTGCAAGTGGGGACATGCTATAAATTTTGGACGTTTTACCCCCTATTTATACTAATGGAATTGACAAACAAGCCCTTGAAAAAGAGCGCAGAAGGTAAAACTTGAAAATTACAACAAATTAAAAGACTATTGTCTAAAAACCTTGCGCAATCCAAGCATAAAATGATTAAATCAGCATAAAGATGTATGTCTAATGTTGATTTGTATGACAATGTGGAATAATAAATAAGTGCAAATTAATAAATTACTTAGAAACAATATTAACAACTAAAGATCATCAAATGTCTTCACTAGATAAAGAAGTAGATACATGGTTGCATCATGGTTACAAGAAAAGAAAGCTCAAATTACAGGAGACTCAGATGAAGTAGTGGGAGAATCTCTAGGTTCATCATCTCTCTCTCCATTGGCATCTTCTTCTTCTCCATTGGCAGTTTTGTCTTCCTCCCCCAGCTCTTCATCATCTTCGACCTTTGAAACCTTGTCAGGATCAGGCAGAGGGACCCCCAAATTCTTCAACCAAGTGAGCTAAGGGATGATGATTATAATCGACTTTGGGAGCGGCCTCGGGAGGATAATCTCTGCATCTGCGGTCCTTGTCGAACATCATGGCCTCATAATATTCGTCCAACCTATCGGGGATCATTTTCAACTCAACAAGTTGCTCGACCCCTTTATAAAACAAGCTTACCAGCAACCCCCGAACTCTTCGATATAGAATCGCAGTATGAATAGGGGAATTGAGGAAGTCCCAAGCGATTGAATCTACATTCTCGGTCTGGACCTCTCGCATGCCTTCATCTAGATCAGCATCTTCAGTTTTTTATTGCAGTTGATCTTTGAGAGACTTGATCTCTACTTCTAAGGCACTGATCTAGGTCGCAGAAGTAACTCGTTGATCCTCGAGTTCCTGATTCAACTGATCCACCTGTGCTTGATACCGTCTCAAATCCAGAATTGTGTTGACTATATGAGCGTTATCCATTTCCATGGTCGGAATGCTACTCGGACCAGCTTGATCTTCTTGGGATCGAGAACTCTCGAGCTCAGCAAGTTTATCCTTAAGCTTTTTATTTTCAGTCTGGAGGATCTTATTGGACTCCTTGACAAACATGAGTTGCTCCAAAAGAAGAGAAGATGTAGATAGATCCTACGAGTACACTCCCAGACTGTTTAAAAATTAACAAGAAAGTCAGCATAGAAAGCAAGGTTTTATTTGATTAGAATATCTCACCATTGCGTGAGCATGGGCCGCTCTGGCTAATAGATCCACCGGTTCCCTCTCAAGATAACGTTGAACATCTCAAGTATAAAATGTCGATAAGAGTTGTCTCATAGCCTTATCCGCAACATTCTCTTTACCGTCACTAATCATAGTTCCATCTAAAGGATAGCCTGCAGCTCGTCTACCCTCTAGATGATTCTCGATCATATCAACAAGAGAGGCATGAGTGCACATACTCCAACATGGTAAAATATTTGCCCTGCTTATCAAATAACTCTTTGCTCCTCTTAGCTGGCTGACCAGGGGAGCTCCTTTCGGACCAACTTTTACAACCATGGATCCTGTATTGAACCCTGATTTCCAAGGGAGGATATTCCCGACCTTGGATGGGGTTGGAGGAAGAAGGTTCATCAGAAGGTTGACTAGAAGAAGGGTGAATACTACTAATGGGTTCAACATTCTCGACCGGTTCTTCGTCTATATCTTCCAAATTGGGATTTTCAGATCTTCTCCTCTTTCTCGACTGTATTTGCTCGATAGGCCTTTTGCCTGAGGACTTCTTCGAGGTCGAAATAACACTATTTTCGACCACCGAATAAGGACTACCTTCGACCATAGCACCTACAAAAACAAGTAATATAGCAAGAGGATTATTAATCTCGAAATCAGGGAAGTGGTACAAATTGCTTTGTGAGGTCTGAATACATACTTAGATTGTGTACGGGTATAACGAAGGTGCAAGGACTTAGTCCTGCCTTGCGAAGGAGACTTTCTCCGATTAGGTAGGCTGATTGATATTTATCTTGGCTCATTTCCTTGACCATTTCTGGAGTAGAATGGTCATCCGTAGCTAGTTTTCCTGTAATTCGTCGACCACCGAATTCCCAAGAAGAGCGGAAAACCCAGTTATGGGTATATGCTTCGATGGTTCCATTCTCGAGCACGCAGTGAGTGGGAGGCCTCGCGAAGATATACTCCTCCTTCCATTCAGAGCTATTGCTTGAGATGGCATTCGACAGAATGGCAAAGCCCGACTTTTGACAAAAGTAGTAAAAACCTCTGTTGGAAGAGGTCGAGATTGTAAGACGGAAGAAATGATAAAAATTGCGGAAGGGAGGTTGAAGACCCTTCGCAATCATGAGAACGGAAAAGGCCGAGATAAAGGTCATAGAGTTTGGAACAAATTGGGTTAATGAAAGGATGAAGGTCTCGAGAATTTCAGATACAATGGCAGGAAGAGGATATTTGAGCCCGTGGTCGAGATGGGATGCATAGAACGCTCGGCAATTATTAGGGGGGGAAGTGACTCTATCAGTAAGTGTCGGAATTACGATCTGAGAACCCACCGGAAAATAGCGACCATAATCCCACTGAAGGTCAGCTAAATGTTCATCCTTATATTTGGAGGGAATGTGTTCGACCGGATCAGATACTTGTGGTTGTGGTGGTTTAGCCTTATTGGAGGATTTATTCGAAGGTTTTGTAGTCTCCTCTTCCGCAGTAATCTCGACCACGAGGTCGTCTACATCTTCTTCACCAAAGGTTATAACCTCATCGGCAGGAATTCCGTCCCCCAAATCCTCTTTCTCTGAAGACTGGTTTTCCGAACCTTCCACTTTTGTGGTAAGGATGACTTCTTCCTCGCCATGAGGAGGAAAGTTAGGGTTGGATTGAAAGGTCGACATTTTGAAAGAAGAAAGGAGCACGATAAAATCACTAAATGATGGGAATATCGAGCTGAAAGTTTTACTGCTCCAATATCAAGATTAATATGGTAAAAATGAAAATGACCTCGTTGACTTCGATTATTTATATGAGAGTGATCGTGTAATTACACTAAATTTTAGGGGTAGTTTGAGAAATTTAGAAAAAAAAATATCAAGGGTATTATTTAATAAAAAAATTCTTTTAAGATGACATCAACGTTTGCGGTCAGAATTAATGTTGTAAGAGAATAAATGTAAGGAAGAATACACTTACAAAATAATATGAGTAATTTTTCAACTTAAAGGGTGGTCAGTTATTTACACAAAATATGAGCGATAGTTTGAGCAATTTTCTATAAAAAAAAATTTTGATTAACATGATTGCATTGTCAACCATTCATAGTCCATATTCCATGAAGAAAAATATATATTTAACATTTGCTTTGATAATTTTATACTTTTACAAATATTCCTAACACTGTAAAAAGGTACTCAAGTTGTAATTCTCACATGCATGAGAACTACAGTGATTAAAATACAGTGTAATTTATTTTGATGTAAATTGGAGTAAGTTATTTAGGTTTGTGCATAGCACGGGAATAGACTAGTAGTATTATATATAATCATATGCTAAATAACCATTATAATTTTATGCATAGCACGAGTTTTAAGCTAGTTTCATAAATAAGAGAAAATATTGATTTCTGTATAATTTGCTTGATTTAAGTGTAGCTCATTTATTGGAAAGTATAAAATAGAAATTTAGCAAAGATTTGCTCTGGCGTTAGGAATATTGCTCTGGCTATATCAACGGCCATTAAAAAAAGCGCAAAGAGTGTTTTATTTTACTCCTTTGATTTATATTCTTTTTTTTTTATGAAGTAAGGGCTACAATTCACAGGCCTTTCGTCTTTTGGTTAAGTCCAAGTCAAAATGAGATAAATGAAAATATCTAATAAGAGAAAGAAGACGTACGCTACATGATAATATGGTTTATGACCTGGACATCATTACTTTGGACTTCCTTTTCACTCTTTTTTTTGTTCCCTGGATAATTTTTTTTGGACTTCCTTATCCTTTCATTGTCATCCTTTTATGTTTTTTTCGGAAAGTGACTGATAATTAGCTGTGTGATATTACTATAAGTAAAAAACTAAAAAATGGGAGATAATATTTCCTAGAGGGAAAAAATATTTCATGAAAAAAATTCAATTGTGTGATATTCAAAAGCAAAAATTTGACAGGTTAATTATTTTCTCAAAATTAAAATATTCTCCAGAATCCATTTTTTATGAGGTTATTTGTCTTTAAATTGTTAATCATCTAAGTCAAAAGTAATTTTGAAAGTAATTTCATTTAAGTTTCTAAAAGAAGATAAGAGTCATAGATAAGACCCTCCTTCGATTTTGATGAAATTATAATAAAATTTTAAGTGTGTACATTTTTTGTTTGGAAAGAAGTGTGTACTAGTGTGAAAGTCGGTTCGGACCGGCCGGTTCGACTGATTTAATCGATAATCGGCTGTCAATTCGATCCGGTTAACCCTTCAAAACCAGCTTTGTTCTTGACCAGTTCGAACAAAAAAAAAAAATGGTCAAAAACCGGTAAAACCAATGAACCGATTGAACCACCGATCTACTTATAAAAAGAAAAAGGTTACGCAACGGATTTTTACTTTTCAACCGCGGCCTTTAAACTTCAAAAATACTCCAACATCTTTTCTTATATTTTTCACTTTGAATCAAACAAAATCAACCAAACAACAAAAAATCTTTTATATAATAAGTTATAGAAATATATTTGAGCATCGCTTTTATTATAAAAGTCATTTTTTTCCCAATTTCAAGTATTTTCATTTTTTTTATAAAGGTTTCGGTGACAAATTCATCAATATTTTCTCTTTTTCATAGGTAATTAGCAGTAAAATTATTGTTTTTGATATGGTGGTATTATAATTTGAATTATTGTCTTGATATCATGTTATCATACTTGTAATTCTGTTGCTATAATTCATTCTCAACTCAAGATTTGTAGGAAAAATAATTGGTCATGAGATAACATTTAGTTTATGGAAGTAAACTTGAAAAAATTGATAAGATTTTTTTTTTTTTTTAAAAAAGTTGATTACATACATCAAAATTTAAATTAAATTATTAATTTTTAACGACGTCACACTAGTTGAACCAGTGGTTAAAACGGTTAAACCGATCTAACCAGTAACCAGTAAGACTACCGGTTCGATATTCGGTCCGATTTTTAAAACATTGGTGTGTACATTTTTTCCCATTGCTATTTTGACAACTTTCCTTCCGGATCATTCGAATCTTTACTTACTTTTATAGCACTACTTTGGATAAAAACCACTTATGGTAATTTTTATCATTAACTTTTTACAAAATCATCCCTTTTAAGTTTTTTTTCTCACATTAGTCCCTATTAAGAATTATTTGTGTCACTTTGAACTTTTTCAGGTTGAGCATAGCGGATCTGATGTCACGTGTACTGCAATGTAGGTTTTATTGGGGACTTAAATGTAACAATATCGTAACGAATGAACAAAAATACCCTTACGTGCAGGTCACTGGATATCGAAACCTTCGTGTTCAGCCTGAAAAAGGGCCAAAGTGAAACAAATAACTTTTAGTAGGGACTAACGTGGGGAAAAAACTTAAAAGGGACGACTCTGTAAAAAGTTAATGATAAGAAGGATCATAAGTGATGTTTACCCACTACTTTTTTAAATACTAACTTCTAGGGTTTTTTTTTAGACGAGCGGTGAATACATCATTAAATCAATCACGATATTGAATTTATTTTATTAGTATTAAAGTACAAAGATAAACTAATTACAAACACTAGTATTAAACTAGAGAAATACTTAAACAAGTAAGAATTAAACCCATAACATTTTAATCATGGAGCCTTAACTTTATATATATATATATATATATATATATCATGGAGACTCAACCTTAACCGTACATAAATACCAAGGGCATGTTTTATTTGGTGTTTGAGAAAGTAGTTTGGGAGAGTAGTGAAGGTTTGTGAAATAATCTCGATTTGTATAGTATTGTTTGTTTGGATTTTGAGAGAGTGGTTTGAGAAATAAATAAGGTGTAGATTTTTTTTAGAAAAGTTAGGTTGTATGTGTAAGATGTTAGGTTATAGTGTAAGATATGTAAGACTTTATGTCAAATCATATTTATTATGGGAAATAAATTGTGTAAGAGATGATTTAATTTATGTTAAATCATAATAGAGTTTATATATATTTTGTTTAGAGATAATAAAATTGTTGTTTGTTCGACTTTTGAAAAAATAATTTGAGAAAATTAAAAGATAAAAAATTTATTTTAAAAAGTAAAAAATATGTTTATTTTCTAAATGCAAAATAATTTTGAAAAACGTCAAACAAACAATCCAACTATTTTAGAGTCAAACAATAAATAAATAAAAAACAAAGTTTCTAGAAGCCTTGCCTTAATAGGGTATGCAACAATATGAAAGGGCACCTCTTAAGTCAAACTCCCTGCTTATATTTTCAACGTTTTCGTCTTCGACTTTTGACAGACTTTTGACAAAACAGAAAATTACAAGCGTGGAAAAAACAAATCAAGCTAGCTAGGCTATTAGATATCTGATTGGAATTTATTTAATAACGGTCCATGAACTTGATTCGTTATACGTACAAAATAAATTAATTATATTTTTTATATAATAAATTTTAAAACTCAATTCAAATTTCATTCAATAAATTAAAACATAAAAAATTATAAATAAAAGTATCATGTTGTTCATACTTTATTAGAACACTTTCGATAAAAGATTACTCGAGTTAAGATGAATTTAACAATCGAATCAACCATATATATGAACAATCAACTTAAATTGGTATTAAATCTTTGTATTGAGAAAATTCTTGTCCGGACTTGGTAAGACCAAATATATTCAACCACCAAAAAAGTGTCTTGCACTTGATTTGTGATTTGTCACTTTCTAAGAATTTCATTCAATCTCAAAACAAGTGTATTGCAATTGTCATATAGTTACTTTGAGCTTAACAGAATCCAAGTGTTATCTTTTTTTTGAGTAATTATATTCCTTTTTTGTTTTTTCATAATTGTTTTTCGAGTAATTCTTTCTACATTAGTCCTGTCACTTTTTAATAGATGGTATAGCTCAGATTTACCAGACGGTCACACAAATTTAATCAATTTACTTGATTATACCGCTTTTCGTTCGAGTTCAATAAGGAAAGTAGAGTATAAGAATATATGAATCGAGCATGTGAAAATTGTATATTAATATCGGTGTTCGAATACAAATTACAAAACAGGTCTACCCGAGCATTACGGGATGTCGTACTACTAAAAAGACCAATACAAAGAGAATACAAGCTGGTTCCTAATCCGAACAGTAGGTCCGAGCAGAAGGAATATCTTGGAAGTTGTGCCGTCCCTGATGTCATAAATGCGCCGCGTATTTATAGGAACAGTAATGAGCTAGCTAGACCATCCGTAGGAGAACACCTCTCGGCCAGCTGTATAAAGCTGTAGGTCGGCCCCACAGTAATTCCGAGGAGACGAGTAGATCGGGAAGTAGGTCGGAATACTTGTTCTAGAGCTATCAACCGGGCTTGATCGGAAAACCATGTTCTTCTGGTCGGAGAATACCATTCTGGTCGGGATCGAGGCCGAGCTCGAGCAGAAGGTATTTCCTAAAGTGGCGTATGCGAAATACCCCTCATCAATACTCCCCCACTTCTCGAGCGTAAGTGAAGCTAAAGCTCGGAGAAGTAAACACAGCGTCACGGCGAAAGACTTTGATTTCTTGATGTTTCGGACATGCCTCGTTAAAAACCTAGTGTGGAAAAACCCAGTGGGACAAAATCCGAGCTAGGGAAAAAGAGCGCACATCTTCTTTGGAGCAATGGAAGGCATTGATACTTCGAACCGTAGGAGGGCGGAGTTTTCGATCGGAGTACTCTACTTCGATGACGTTTACAATATCTGAGAATTGGAGAAATAAATCAGAGATCGAGTCTCAAACAGTCTCGGGTCGGATATGCCTCGTTAAAAACCTTACTCGGAAAAACCCAGTGGGATAAAAAACCGAGCGAAGGGGAAAAGAGTGCACATCCTCGAGAGACAATGTAGTTGATCTTATCCTGTTGACTCGAAAATACTCATTTCTGAAGCTTGGAGGACCATAATTGCTATTAATCAAAAAGATAATCTTCAATTTTACTGAATGGGAGCTTAACCGTCGCGGTTACTCGGGGTTGAATTTGCAATTTACCCTTTTAACCTTTATATATATACGTTGACTTAGAAAAGGAGAGTACGTCTTTCAAACTTAGTGCAGATCGGAGCAATCAGATCGATAAAAAGTACCCCTCTTTTATTGACCATCGCAATAAGCATTTATCATCATGTCTACTTCCGAGAACCCAGAAATTCAAACTGATAATCCTACACGATCGGATTCCGAGCTAGGATCCACAGGAGAACTTATAAATGACTACAAAAACACCGAGAATTCTTCCGAAGAGACGAATAGAATCGTCAACCAAATAGAGCATGCCTTGGGGCCAAACGCCGGAGAGGGAACATCCGGTCGACAGGGTTCCGAGCACAATGTTGATGCGGAACAAAATGCTGACGCCGACAGCGAGGAGGGTGGAGATGGAGAAAAAGTTGACTCCGACAATGAAAACAGCTTGACCGTACCGTTTGACAAGCATGAAATTATGAGATATCAAATCGGAGGCGGGTGCAGTGTGAGAATCCTCGACCTAGCCGGTGTTGCGAAAAAATCCAAAGCCACAGGTCGGGCTCAGAAGACCGAGAAACGGGTCGACGACATCTCAAGTGCGTATGATCCAAAAGAGCACGAGGCAAACCTCAAAGCTATGATAGGTAAATTCCTTCCCGAGGGTTACTCGCTAATCATTCCGACCCCTTCTCAAAGAGTGAATAAGCCCCCCGCAGGATGTCAAGCTTTCTATGCTCGGCAATTCGACTATGGGTTGCGTATTCCTTTTGCCCCCTTACTCGGGCAGGTTTTAGATGCATTCAGCCTGGCTCCCGCACATATCCTTCCCAATTCGATTGGGTATTTGATAGCTTTTAGCGTCTTGATGAAGGCCAAGAACCAAGCCGCTAATTTCCGACGCTTTTGGCAATTCTTCAAGATCAGTACTTCCTCCGCCTCGAACGTTGGGTTTGTGTATTTCTCCCAGCGTTCGAATCATTCGGTCTTATCGACCATCACTTCTAGCAATTCTCTCGATTGGAAGAAACAATTCTTCTTTATCAAAGGACCTGAGGTACCGGCTTCCGAGGGAAGCTCGGAGATGGTTCCACACAAATGGCCGGGTGAGCGAGAGTGGGTGTACGGAAAACGAGAACTGTTAGGTCCGCTTCAGAAGGTCATTCCCGACGATATTGTCAAAGAGATGTGTTCGGATTTGTACCAGTCGGCTTTCCTTATTCTGGAACCCGTACTTCGAAAAGCAGGACTCAGCCGAGCTACCTTTCCACTAGCAGTTGCTGATGACCCTCGAACATTGAGTAAGGATAATAGTCTTTCCCGAGTGACTTTGATAGTAAGCTTTTCAGCGGATTTCATTACCTTTCCACTAGCAGTTGCGGATGACCCTCGAACATTTCATTTCTTTATTTCTTCAGAAACAATGGTGGAGCAATACCGAGCTTCCATAGTCGGTAAAACTGTAGCATCTACCTCGAGGAAAACGCCCGGTCAACCGAGGAGGCAAACTAGACCGGAGCCCAGAACTGCCGTCCCTCCTCGGGGAAGCTCGGCTCGGACTGATCAGATCGGAAACGAGGAGGAGCCCGAGAATGCTGAGCCGATCCGAATGGTACCACCTCCTCACCAAGCTGGTCCTTCTTCCTCTTCTGGCATAGGATACAGCCTGTTTACCATGAAGAAGCTCAAAGGAACGGAGATCTCCCATCGGCGAGCTCGGGAAGATCTCGAGGGACCCCCCGAGGCAAAAAGGAGGACCGCATTGTGGGGTCGACATCGAACACCCCTTTCTTCCAGATCCGGTCGAAGTAGGCCCGATATGCTGGACTTCATCGAAGATCAACTTAGAGGTTCCCGAGCAGCGGGTTATCCCGAGAGGGGATCAATTCGAAGTGATCGCACCCCGAACGGCGAGAATGAGCATGATAAGGCGATCAAGATTTTCATGGCGGGGAGATTTGCCGAGGACCAGGAGGAGCTTCTTGGTCATTGCGACCTTGACGTACTAGGCCAATTCTCCAAAGCATATCATATGGTAGATCCCTTTACATTCGTTGCAGCTGTTTAAATCTCGGAATAAAATACTAATTACCCTGTTCTTGCAGATCGGGGACTGCTTTCTCACTGAGGTGAACCGTACCTCCATGTTAGAAGAGGAGTCCGATCGTGTTCATATCGCTTATAGGGACTTACTCAAGGAAGAGTCCCAACTGCGCAAACAATTTACCTCCGTCCAAACAGAATTGGAGTCAATGAAAGCCAAGTATACCCCGGCCGTCGAGGAAGACTTGGTGAAAGTTGTGGAAGAGAAGAGCTTGCTCGAGGAGAAAGTCAGGAAACTTGAAGAGGAGCTCGAGCAAACTAAGGCTGATTCCGAGTTGTCTTACTAGCGGGGCAAAGAAGAGTCTCGCCTAAGCTCGATAAGAGAATTTTTAGAGTCCCCCGCGTTGGATGCCATAGCTAGAAGGAGGGTCGGCGAAATCCTTCAAACTACCTTTTTCAAAGGGGTTCAACAGTTGGCCGCAGCAAAGGTTATTCCTGACAAAATGACGGAGTATATAAAGCACATGGACATCATGAAAAAATCTCGCGGGGAAGACTATCGAACCACTTCCTCGAGCTCGGCCAACTGGGAAAAACACGAGTTCGCTCCGTTTGTGGAAGAGTTTGGAGTTCCAATGCCCAATCCCGACTTGATGGATTTGGATACATCCAGCTCGAGCTCGAGTTCAGATGGCTCCGATGAGGAGAATAACCAAGACAGTTCCGGAGATGATCAAGATTCTTCCGATGATGGGGATGATCGAGAAGCCTCTGGAGATAATGACGTCGACATCGAGGGTGGCTCCGAGAGTGAGGGCAAAGAGGAGCAGTCAAAACCTTAGATTTCTTGTAATAGGTTGTAGGACTCTTCATTATATGCATTGTAAATATTTCGATCATCTATAAAATCTGCCTTTTCCGTTTAGGTTCTCTGAGTCCGCTCATCGATAATTTATTATACGTCTCAACTAGACAAAAGTCTTTGTGAGGCATAAGGTTCATAAAAAGAACGTCGATATCGAGCATTTTCGTGCGCGTGAATCACTTAGTAGGCATGGTATCAAAACAATCGACCTTTTTAAATAGGCACGGAAATCTTGAAATTCGCGACTGTTGGGTTCCCAAAAAGGCAACGTTCCTTTCTCTTATAAATAGACGGTAGTTTAAGATTTTTGTCACTGAAATTATAATTCACTCTTCGTCGGAGCTACTCGGTCGATAAAATAAATCGAGCTCTCTTCTCCATTAGAAATATACAGATCATGGAAGGCCTGGTGAACTCCAAACTTGATCCCAAACTATTGTTGAAGGTCAAAAAGGAGAAGGGTCCCAAGTCCAAAATTAGAGAATCTAAATCCTCCTCGGACGTAGGAAAAACCTCTAAGAGCGACCGCGGGAAGCGCAAGATCGATTCTCCTTCGAATGTAGTCAACGAGCAAACTGAAACCCCTAAAGGTGATCTTGGCAAAGCTGAGACCAAGCCTTTGCCTAACCCGTCACCCGTTCGGATCGAGGACAAAGCCGTTATACCAATTTCGGACTCTCCTTCTAGGTCTAAGGACAGCTCGGTGGTGAACAAGCAAAGCTCTGAGTCTGCTTTGATAAAAAATCCGGTCGCTGATGATCTGACTCCAACCTCAATTCTGATTCAGATGACGGGGGCAAACCAGACATTGACTGGTAACGTCTCGGCTCTGGAGGCAAATAAGGACACTGTGGTCGAGCCTCCCAATAAGAAGGTCAAAATAAATGACCCTCCCGTCGATCAGAAGAAAACTCCCTCGTCGGGTGGGAATCCAGAGCCCCAAAACACTGTCCCCAACGTTGCTCGGACGCTTAGCGCCTTTTTTGAAGAGGTGAAAAGTAAGGCCATGACCGAGCCAGAAGGGAAAAATGCGAATGAAACGGCGCGATCGAGCACGGATCTGCTTTTTCAAGTAAGTGTCCTCTCTCTCCCCCTTTTTTTTTTTTACTAAATAACTTTTTGTCCATTTAAGGTCGGACAACAGTTATTTACCCTCGGGCTGCAAGTCGAGCAAGAAGCCGAACAGCGTACGAAGGTTATCCTCGAGCTGGAGGAAAAGAAGGTTGCATTATCAAGGTCCCTTGAAGAAGCCAGAGCCATCGAGCTGAAATTGGCCTCCGAGACGGAGAAAGCTGTGAAGGAGAAAGAGAGCCAGGTTCACGAGGAGTTGAGCAAGGAATTGGACAGGCTGAAGTCACTCGTCGAGCAGGAGAAGAAAAGCGCCGAGCAGCGGGAGAAAGAGGCCTATCAAAAAGGTTACGAGGCCGGGTATGAGGCCCGCAATGTTGAAGTCCGCAAGCTTCTGTTCGAGAAAAGCGTCTAGAGATTTCTTCTTTTGCTCAACTGAATGTTGTACTTTTACATTTCTTCCTTTTGTACTTGTTTTTCCTGTTGGAATAATAAACTTTTTTCTTCCTGCTAATCGATGGTGTTTTGTGTTCTGATGAAGTGATTTACTGTATAAACAATTTATACTCGAGTTAAGAGTAATCAATCAAGTTGCATTCTGTCAAAACAATTTATACTCGAGTTAAGAGTGATCGTTCCAATTGTACCCATCGTACAACAATTTATACTCGAGTTAAGAGTGATCGTTCCAATTGTACCTTTTTTTTTTTTTTTTTTTATGAATGAACAATTTATACTCGAGTTAAGAGTGAACATTCAAGTTGCAGTTTCAGAGTTAAAACAATTTATACTCGAGTTAAGAGTGATTGTTCCAATTCCGAGCATAATCTAAAAATGGAAAGTTTATGCACTGCATACTTGACCAAGTCATAGTATTCCCCTTTTTTCAGCTAAGTTTCAGAGAAAAACTGTACAAACAGTACTTTAATCTCGGGAAGTGGAAAGGTCATCCGTGATAAATGCCTTAATCTGAGCCGTTGGTTTCGTTGAATACTGACCGTCGATCAAATCATCCTTTTAGTATAAATAAGGCATTTACTCAGTTGAAAATCTTTACCCTTCGCTGTCAAAAAATGTTTTATCCGAGGACGAAGCTCGGATCTTTTCTTCTCCCTGTTCAAGTCTTCGAAATCCGGCTTCGAACCTATTTTCAACCTCATCATAAAAATACAGTTTCCTTTGGTATGGGTGGAATTGGAAAAAAGGGGCACCTCCTCTATCTGGGGGTCTCTGATCCCTGAAAGCGGGATCTCCCCTTGAAATACCAACAAGTGACTGACCCTTGCTTGGGTATTTTGGGCAGGGTTAGCATTGCTGGTTTCGAGGGGTATACCCGAGGGTGGAAAGCTGGTCAGATAATTAAAAGGAAGTTCATCCTCATATCACCAATTTCTTCCTTTCTTCTATGGAGAGTGGGAATTTTGGGTTGAGCTTCCCGATCATAAAAAGATGACCGGCCGTTCGAGGTTGAGCTTTTGGATCTTACAATGAGAAATTTCAACCTTACCAATGGTTGAAATTTCAGATCTTAAAATGAGGAATTTTAACCTTGGACGCCAACTCGGGGAAGTGATCGAGCTCGGCTGGTAGAAAGAATGCTGGGGACTGTATGGAGATCAGAAAATATGATCTGCGATCCATATTGTCTAATTTCAAAACCAGATATCATCAGACGATAAACATATACAGCTCGATCACTTTGTCACAAATTGTGGTGCAACCATCGGATGCTCGGCGATATTCCTGGTCAACAACACTGAAAGATGCTCGAAGACTCGAAGACCATAGAATAGGGTACTGTAGTTGTATTAGGACTTCATTTGTACATTCAACAACTTTGTAATCTGTTCGATGAATGTCAATAAAGTTGTAACATTTGCCATTAATTGATCTTTTGTATCTTGCTCGAAAATAATAATAAGAACCTATTGTTTCAAACCATATAGTTGCCACTTTACTTTTCCCTTCCATCGTCTTATTGTAAGTTTTTTGCTCGTAAAAGCCAACTCGATGATGAATTTATGAGAATATTTATCGATCGATAAACTGTCATCGGAGAGTTGAGAAGTTCCCTTTAAGAATAATTGAACTTAGGAAATAATGATCCCAACTTTAGTAATTCCCCAGAATAAGAAACTCTTGAAAAGTGTTCGGGTTTTCGAGCAGAACTGCATCACCATAACATTTTGAGCATCGGTTGGAGTTGGATAGTCACGTTGAATTTCTATCGAGGAAGGGTCATAACAATTGCTTTCACCCTCGGCCGATATAGATTTTCGAACATATGTTTATCGAGGGAAGGTCATAGCAATAGCTTTCACCTTCGGCCGATTTAGATATTCGAACATATTTTATCGAGGGAGGGTCATAGCAAAAGCTTTCACCCTCGGCCGATTTTGATTTTTGAACATCTTTTTATCGAGGGAGGGTCATAGCAAAAGCTTTCACCCTCGGCCGATATAGATTTTCGAACATATGTTTATCGAGGGAAGGTCATAGCAATAGCTTTCACCTTCGGCCGATTTAGATATTCGAACATATTTTATCGAGGGAGGGTCATAGCAAAAGCTTTCACCCTCGGCCGATTTTGATTTTTGAACATCTTTTTATCGAGGGAGGGTCATAGCAAAAGCTTTCACCCTCGGCCGATAATATTAGTTTTGATCATGATTTTATCGAGGGAGGGTCATAGCAAAGGCTTTCACCCTCGGTCGATAATATTAGTCTTCCTTCGTCATGGCACTCAGAATACAATTTGAACTTAAATAGAGGATTACATTGATCTTCCATACAAGCTTTAGGGAAAATAAAATTTGAGAAAACTGAAAATTACAATAGACGTTAAATTTGAGTGCAACTATCTTCCATAATATTTTCTCAGATTAACTGCATTCCAAGCTCTTGGCAAAACTTCACCGTTTAGGTGAGCAATTTTATAAGACCCCTTCTTTCCGACCTCCTGCACGACATAAGGGCCGTCCCAGTTTGGCTGAAGCTTTCCGACGTGTTTAGAAACTTCCACCTTTTTGAGAACCAAATCCCCAACTTTGAATGTTCTTATCCTGACTTTCTTGTCGTATGCTTTTTCCATGCTGGACTTGGTGGCTTGGATCTTTACGCACGCTCGGTCGCGTTTACCATCTGCATGATCGACATCCATTTCTCTCAACAATTGATTCTGGTCGGGATCATAGTACTCGACCCTCGGTGTTGGCACTAAAGTTTCTACCGGGATTACCGCTTCCGAGCCGTATACCAAAGAAAAAGGTGTTTCCCCTGTAGATGACTTTACGGAGGTCCTGTTCGCCCAAATCACTCCAGGAAGCTCGTCCAACCACTTGCCTTTTGCTTCGGCCAAACGTTTTTCCAATGATCGAACAATTTCCCTGTTGGTGACCTCGGTCTGTCCGTTCGCCTGGGGATGCCCGACCGAGGTGAAATTCTGCTGGATTTCGAACTTTTCGCACCATTCCAAAATTTGTTTTCCCGCAAACTGAGTCCCGTTGTCGGAGATAAGGACCCTCGGAATTCCGAACCTGCAAACAATATACTTCCATAGAAAATTTATCACTTGAAACTGAGTAATCTTTGTTAAGGCAATGCATTCGATCCATTTACTGAAGTATTCCACAGCAACCAGGACATAATTCTTTCTCGATCTAGCTGTTGGGAAAGGTCCCACTATATCGATCCCCCATTTGTCAAATGGCCAGCAGATCGGAATTGAATGCAGCTGTTCGGCGGGCTGATGAATTAGATTTGAATAGATTTGGCAACGATGGCATTTCTTGACATAGTCAATGGAATCCGAAATCATAGTAGGCCAATAATATCCGATTCTTGAGCATTTCAAGGCTAGAGCTCGAGCACCGCAATGACTTCCAGCCTCACCTTCGTGCACTTCCTTTAAGATAAGATTGAAATGACTCTCTTGGATACACTTCAACAGAACTCCCGTGCTTGACCTCTTGTAGAGCTGATCATCGATCAGAACATACACTGGAGCTCGATATTTAATCCTTCGAGCTTCATTTGCGTCTTCCGGTAGAACACCGCTTCTTAAGTAATTTTTCAAAGGTTCCATCCATGTGCAGCCTTGCGTGTCTATTTCCAAGATTTCCGAGTTCGGAGCCACGTTCAATTCTATAGCTGGAGAATTAGACATCAACCAAGTTATTATTCTCTCATTTCGCCCATCCATCGAACCTGTAAATTTTGAAAGCAAATCCGCCCAACAGTTTTCCTCTCGAGGGATAGCTTGTATATCAAACCTTTCAAACTTTGCCGCCAGATCCTTCACCCTTTTCAAATATTTTACCATGTTAAACTCTTTTGCGTCATAAACTCCCTTCACTTGTCTATGTACGAGCTCGGAGTCGGTCAACACTGTGAGAGACTTTATGCTCGCTTTAATCGCCATTTCTAAACCTGCAATCAAAGCCTCGTACTCCGCTTCATTGTTCGTGACCACAAAATCCAGGGTGATTGCATAACTGAGGTCCTCTCCTTCGGGACCTTGGAAATGAATTCCGGCCCCACCTCCTTCCCTAGTCGACGACCCATCGTGCATCAACCAAATTTTCTCCTGAACGTCTACCACGAGGTTTACTTCTGTAACCAATCGATCTCCTGAGCCCGCTCCTGTCGACTCTGCAATAAAATCTGCCAGAACTTGAGCTTTGATGGCTGTTCGGGGTTGGTACTCGATTTCGAACTGTCCCAGTTCCACTGCCCATTTAATCAATCTGCCGGATGTCTCTGGTTTCAGGGGGTGAGTGATCACCCTTGGGTCGATCCCGACGATATCGTCAGAACTCCAAGCAAAGACATCGGCGTTGTCTCTAAGGAATTCGATCAACATGGTCTCCATCCCTTGACTTAGCTCGGTTCCAATTCTGGTGAACTTCTCGGGAGAGCCAGGGATTAATGTTACTTGTTTATGATTTGGGGGTTGTACGCTCATATCGATCTCTTTTCCTTTTTTACTCTGCAACTTTTCACAATCTGGCAACGGGAGGTCGGATACCGAGAATACCTTTTCCTCCTCTAACTTTCTTTTCGAGGGCAATACTGGCTCGAACTGCTTCTTCATGTTTAAAGATGTGTTGTAACATTCCCACGCCATGCATTGGTCGTTCCTCATTTCTCCGACCCCTGCCAAAGTGGGAAACTTGACCATCTGGTGGTAAGTCGACACGACCGCTTTGAATACGTTTAAAGCCTGTCTTGCCAAAATTGCATTATAAGCGAACGGGGTACTCACGACCAAGAACTTAACCATCTTCGTAACATCTTTAGGTTTTTTACCCATAGTAGTACTCAAGAGTATGGTTCCGAGAGGAACAATTTCCGATCCACCGAACCCAATGAGCGGGGTGGATACCCGTTCCAGTCGCGGGTGTTGTAGATTCATTCTGTCGAGCGCCTCAGAAGAGATTATGTTTGCCGAACTGCCATTATCGATTAATACCCTCCTAACTTCGAAGTTAGCAATTCTCAGGGTTAAGACCATCGAGAAATCAGGGTCATCTTCATTAGTATCCCAAGTCACATCACTTGGTCTGTCAGCCTCGGAAAAACTAATGACTTGATTTATCGAGGGCGCTGGTCTTAAGGACATGACTTCTTTCTTAGTCGAGACACCAGTCTTTATCGACCTAGCCGTCCTTTTCCTCGCATTCCTGCTATCTCCCCCAGCTGGCCCACCAGATATCGTATTGATCACCCGATTCGTCTGGTCCTCTGCTTGGTGTTGATCCTCACGGTGTTGTTCTGAGGACCTCCTAGGACTTCTGGATCGATAACGGCTGTTATGGTTCTCCTTTCTGACGTATTCCTTCAACTTTCCTTGAGCAATCAGTTTTTCGATTTCCTGCTTTAACTGAAAACAATCCTCGGTGCTATACCCCCGAGCTCTGTGGTATCTGCAATACTTATCGTGATTCATAGTCCCAGGCCTAGGTTGGGTGATACGCCGAGCTCCAGGGACCAAATTTCTCTCCTCGAGGACTGTTAGAATCTCGTCCCTTGAGGTATTCAGTCTGGTAAAGTTGCTTTTTTCATGCTCCGTCCTCGTAGCCCTATCTGGAGACGCAGGTCGACCGTAGACATTAGATCTGTGGGTCGGAGCCTGAGGTTTATAGACCTTAAGTCTCTGCCAAACCGAGCCTCTTTGCTGCGCGTTTGACCCTCCGTAGTCGCTCGGTTTAGGGATAGGGGCCCGATCAGGTTTCTTCACGATCGGGGGCCTAGGATTCTGTGCGTTCTTTAACTTATTCATTTCCTCCTGGATCATGTATTTCTCAGCTATTTCCATAATCCGCTCGAAAGACTTTGGTTGCTTTCGCCAGAGAGCATTCCCGAACTGGTTATTTCGGGTCAGTTCGAACATTAATGATGACAGAAACTCAATCTGTGGGGTATCAACTTTTAGAAGTTCAATACTAAATCTAGCCAACCACTGCCTCAGTGTTTCTCCTTCCAATTGCTTCACCGTTCCCAAATGGTTAGCCGGTAACCTTTGTTTCCTTTGGCTAGCAAACTGATGTTTCAATTTATCGCACAACTCATCGAAAGAGAAGATCGAGTTCGGAGGTAGTTTTCCGAACCAATCCAAAGCAATTCCCTCGAACGTTGTGACCATGATTTTGCAACAAAAATCCTCCGAATGTCCATATAAATTCAACACATTTATGAAACTGTTTATATGCTCCCCGGGGTCAGAGGTCCCATTATATCTTGGCAACCTGGTCGGGACCGTCTCTGTTCCCCGAGCTTCTCTAATTTCTTGACAGAAAGGCGAACATCGCATAATATTCGTGCTCAGTTCCCTATTTCGTGCTTCAAGGAAAACGGCCCCATGCTCTTTGGCCTCAACTCCTCGAGCCCTGACGTCTACGGGTGGGGTTTCTTTTATTAACATCTCCTTCTCCAACTCCTTTGTGACTCTTTCTTGAACAATCTTTTCCAAGTCAGCCTCGGTCACCCTCCTGTAGGCTGGTTTTCTAGATCTCTCCACAGCTTTGGGTTGACTTTCCTCGACCACCGAATCCTCTAAATTTTGTACGTTCCTAGAAGGTTGCCCTGATCGGACAACGGTTCTAGCTCGCGGTGGGTTGGGTCTTACATCAGATGGTTCGCCCAAAGCAGATCGACGAACACTTCCTTCCCTTGGCCTGTTGGAAATCGGACCCCGAGCAGTAGGCTGATCGACCGGGGGCTGCTGACCTGGCAGAGTTTCATGATCTGCTCTCTCCGTGTTCAAGAATTCTCTACACATGGTTCCGATAATGGAACGTAAATCAGCCACTGTCGTATGAATAGGCATATCATTCGGCGGGTCGAGCGGCGGCACCTCAGATTGGTGGGCCGCTCGGGATTGGTTACTTGGTTCATTATTTACGGAGCGCTGCGCTCCAACAGCTTGTGAAGGCTCACCTCGATTGTACGTGTACCTCCTAGTAGTAGGCATATTTCGATCTAACACCCGAGTAGGCCCCACGGTGGGCGCCAATTGATTATACCGCTTTTCGTTCGAGTTCAATAAGGAAAGTAGAGTATAAGAATATATGAATCGAGCATGTGAAAACTGTATATTAATATCGGTGTTCGAATACAAATTACAAAACAGGTCTACCCGAGCATTACGGGATGTCGTACTACTAAAAAGACCAATACAAAGAGAATACAAGCTGGTTCCTAATCCGAACAGTAGGTCCGAGCAGAAGGAATATCTTGGAAGTTGTGCCGTCCCTGATGTCATAAATGCGCCGCGTATTTATAGGAACAGTAATGAGCTAGCTAGACCATCCGTCGGAGAACACCTCTCGGCCAGCTGTATAAAGTTGTAGGTCGGCCCCACAGTAATTCCGAGGAGACGAGTAGATCGGGAAGTAGGTCGGAATACTTGTTCTAGAGCTATCAACCGGGCTTGATCGGAAAACCATGTTCTTCTGGTCGGAGAATACCATTCTGGTCGGGATCGAGGCCGAGCTCGAGCAGAAGGTATTTCCTAAAGTGGCGTATGCGAAATACCCCTCATCATTACTGATTATGCTTCCTTACTAAGAAAATACTTGAAATTAACTACAATATCTCATTGAAAAGGAGATTAAAAGTATATATAATTATGAGTTCACTTGTTGCTGCAGTAAATTATATACGCGGCGCACGGCTTTTCGTGCAACTAAGTCATGAATTGCGACGCGGTAAGGAAAATGTGTCCGCTGGATCCGTGTTGATCTTAAATGATTGTCATTCATGAAATGTTTTGTCATTCGTTTTATTGTAAGTTTATAACCGGAAAATGACTACTTTTACTCGGACTGAAAATGACTACTTTTGTTAAGGAGCTGTCAACTTAATTTGGATACCAAAAAAGATATTGACACATACATAAATATATTTTATCAATTGTTCATTTGAAGTATAATGTGATAATTTCACTTTTGGTATCACAATTTATCTTACTTTAAGGATTTGGTATCATAATTATTTCGTTCGACACATTTGATATTATTATTTGACGAGATGTTACACATTTCATACTTTCGTCAAATTAATGACGAAATTGAACACATGAGGAGCATGTGCCTGTCAAATTTTACGAAATTGATGAAAAATTTGTAGAATTGATTCTATAATTAAAAATTGCTGGCGAAGTTTGCCCCACATGTTTTCTGGTCAAATAATTTACCCCACAATACACAAATTTGAAGCATTTCAGTCACAATTGCAAAATTAGTTAAATTATTAATCCTATTTCATAAAATTTATATATTATTAATAAATATTAAAATAATTATATATATATATATATATATATATATATATATATATATATATATATATATATTAAATTTCTTAAAATAATTAGATTATATATACATTTATATATATACATATATATTATTAGATATCTTAAAATAATTAGATTTTATATAATAATATATAAATTAAATAATATTTTATATGAAATCTGGAAAAAAAATCTTTTTAAAAGTCAATTCAGATCAATGAAAATCAGATTGGTGGTTTTCAGCATAGTCAAATCAGATGAGTTCGATATTGATTTAGATGAGTGGCCATCAGCATAGTAGATTCCACCAACTAAGTGAAAGTGGTGTGAAATCTTTCCAATGGTAATAAATGCTATCTTGAAGGAGTATTTATGGCAAATGATTGGAGATATAAATTCAAAATACCTCGTATCAACATAGTGCATTAAATGCGACTTATAGGAAAGTACTTTCCGTACATCAGTTGCATGTCGTTGTTCATAATTGTGACTGTTACTCGAGGACTAGCTTGCAATTTTGTCTCACTTCAACGGACTTAATTCAAACCTCAAGTATAAATAGATTGAGATTCAAGTGGACAAAAAGATATACAACATACTTGCAAAAGTTTATAAGTCCTAAACTCTCGAGCAAGAACCATTAGCTGTTGACAAAGTCAAATTGAAGAAAAACACCAAATACTTAAAAATCTTAGTGATTTTCTCAACTGAGTGTTGTAAGAAATGTATATCCAATCTGAGTGAAGAGATATAACTTCATAGTTAGGTTTTCTGAGTGATCTCCTAAAAAAAACTTAGTGTTCTAGCTTGTGGCTTATCATTTGTTGTAAAAGCACAAAGTTTTGTACTTGTAACTCAGTGTTCTAGTATTATCTAAATCTTCGTGATTTAGATGAGTGGATTAAGAGGATTTGTTCTTGTTGAAACACTATACAAATTCCTTGTGTGATCTACTTTCTTGTTGCGCATCGCATACTTCATAAGCATAGTAATCGTTTTAAAAGATAAGTCTTTTAACTTGAGGAATTTTGTTATACCAGGGGTAAAATTTGAAGTAAAAACTTCTTTGAAAAATATAATTGCATATTCCGCTACAACAACGTTTTGAAACTCTGAATTACTTGAGAAGACTAGTAATATCAATAGAGTGGTCTACCCTGCTGATCAGCTTAGTGCCAAAATAGCTTAGTAGTCGTACCTTGCTGATAAGCTTACTCTACTTAAGCAAAGTTAGAGAAAAGTTTTAAAAAGGTGAATAGGTCTATTCCCCTCCCCCCCCCCCCCCAACCTATAGATCTCATCATGACCACTTGGGACCAACAACTGGTATCAGAGAGGTGGTTCTTTAAAAAGATCATCTTGCCTGATCAAACGAGTTTGATCCTAGGTGTGTTTTTCAGACATTTTCAGAAAATTTGCATATTTTGAAAATGTACTATATTAGCCATGTTCCTCACATTGAAGGTATGAGTTTTGAAGAATGGAAAATAAGAATGAAAATTTTCCTTGCTGCTTACAAAGCTAGACTAGTTGTCAAATGTTATAGCCAAGAAGAAGATATTGATTTTGATGAAACATTTGCACCAATAGCGAGGCTTGAAGCAAACTGGCTATTCTTAGCCTATGAAGCTCACAAAAACTTCATTGTCTATCAAATGGATGTGAAGTCTGATTTTCTCAATAGAGAACTGTAAGAAGAACTGTACGTTGAACAACCTCCTAGATTTGAAGTTTATCAAGAAGGAGACAAGGTATATCGTCTTAAGAAAGCATTATATGATTTGAAGCAGCATTGTATGATACTTTATCTGATTTTCTTTTAATTAAAGGATTTCGAAAAGGTAATGTTGACAAAACCTAGTTCACTATTTGTTGGATGAAGATGAAGAAGTGAAGGGAGGTTTTGATGATTTTCAAAAGTCATCAGCTAAGTAATGGGAGCTTAGCAAACCTCTGAAAAATTTCCATCGAGAAGACAAGTAAAATCAGAAGATTGAATTTCGGTCTGGAAGACTAGTGATCTTAAGTTGAATTCGGAATCAGACTGGTGGATTTCAGCAGAGTCAAATCATAAGAGTTCGGTTTGAATCAGCAGAGTGGATTCGATTAGCAGAGTGGAAGAGATCAGAAAGTCATTCCAAACGGTAATAAATGTACTTGGCGTAATAAAGATGTCCGAGAAGGTATTAATAACAATGATTGGAATAATTAACCTCGTATCAGCATGGTAAATTTAATGCCACCGATAGATCCGTACAACAGACTTTATGATCTTAATGAAGGAGCTATATACATCTCTGTGTTGGCTACTCCCTTGGAGAAAACCTTCTGGAAAATTCCTGCCAAGGATGGGGAGATGCTTACGGGCTCATCTAGAAAGGCCCAGCTGAAGGACGAATTTCAGAGAATGACAGACCTCTTTGCCAAAGTTATTGAATGTAACAATAACTCCCTGGATGGATTGCCAAAGAGAAGGCTTTATTCCATGATGGATGTGTTCTTTGGAATGAAAATTAATTGGGATGCTTATGTGTTCTACATACTAGCAAACCACAAGGGAACTGGACATCCTAACCATGAGATTCTCCTCAGTCATTTGTTTTGAGTTTGGGCTGTGGAATGACGAATGGGAAAGTGATTCCAAAGGCTAAACAAGTCAAACAGTATGAGCCTGTAAAATCTGAAGTCTCTAAGAAATGAGATAAGAGAAAACCTGCTGATGAGCCTGAGGGAAAGGTTCAGAAAAAGGTTAAAAGTGTTGATCATATTCAAACGGTAGATGACTCTACTGTTGAAGCCAGAACGAATAACACTGCTGATGACGAAGCAGTTGAGAAAGTGATTGCTAGGATCACTGAAAGAGTTAAGGAACCTCCTAAGAAAAATGAGTCTTCTGAGAGGACCGTTTCAGAAGAATATCCTATAGAAAGTGTTGCTACCATAACAAGGAGCTCTGTTCAAAAGCCTACTGTTGCAGCTACTGAGTTTTCCCACACTAAGGCAATCGCAAGAAAAAGGTTGTACTTAAAAGGTAGTCAACAAGTTACATTTTCTGATGTGGTAAGAGAAGACCCTACTTCTGTTGAAAGACCATTGGAATCAGAGAAGCCATATGATGCCATCAGAAACGTAACAGAAGAGGTGGTGATACCTCAAGAAGAAATGATTGAGTCTGCTGATCAGACTACTGAGGTCAAGAAGCAAGCTCTTGCTAAGAGAAAAAGAACCGGCAAAGCTAAGATGGTCTATGCTGCTAAGTTAAAGAAGTTGAAAGATGCCAGACTCAAGAAAGAAGAGGAGACGACCTCGAAGCTGCACTTGAAGCTAGTAAATCTGAAGTTGCTCCAGTAAAGTTATCTGACACAGAACTTGCTGCTAAGGAGGCTGAAGATTTAGCAAATGCACTTGAGCTAAGTCAGAAAGAAGCTCATGGTCTTAAAAGAAGTGGTGGTGTAGTTATTGGTATTCCCAAGGAAGACAAATTTTTTATGCTTCATCCAAGAATGAATAAAAAGAAAAAGAAGGAGATCAAACATGTTTTAGAAATAGTTAGGAATGAGCCTACTATTTTTGCTAAGTTTGAGAAGGAATTGGAAAGGTAAAACACAAAGCTCCAAATTCAAAGTATGTTCCTCGCTGAAAAGATTAGATGCAACAAATGGAGGGAATACAGATTGCACAAGTCCAAGGCAAAATCAATACGTGGAATGAGTTCACTACGGAAGAAAACTGGATTTTGAATTGATTGGGAACTAGTTCAAGAGAAAGAGCATTAGACTCAGACTTTTTTCACGATAGATTACATTATCACTTGAAGAACCTTGTGAAGAAAGAATAAGACACTTTAAGGGCAACAATACCCAAGAAACCTAGATTGGGTGATAACTTGGAAGAAATGGCTGTTAATTTAGCCATCTGTTTGACATTGGATAAATGGATAGAAAGATCCAGATATGAAAAAGAAAGTTCGAGTAGTCTGCTGCCACTTACAACACATTGCCTTCGGCACAGAAATCAGAACATTTCAAGACACATATTGCTTGAAGAAGATCGCTTCACCTTTTTTTCGTGATTTACTTGTCTATAGTAAAACTGTTATTTCTACTGACGGTACTGATGTTTTTACCGCTTCTACTGTAAGTAAAAACTTGCAGGCAATGAAGAAAAAATTCATTAGAGGAGATCAACCTTACTGATGCTCCACTATCAAAATATGAATTAAATACTTTCCAGGAGAAGTTAGCTATTGAATGGAAAGATGATCAGAAAGCTACTTCTAAGGAAAAAGACACTTTTGATAATCCTCTTTCAACTGAACAAATTAATCATCAGTCTGCTGATTGGGAGCTGAAGAAGAAATTCATGGAAGATTCTGTGAAAAAGGTACAGGAAGCAAATCAGACTACTGAAAGTAATCTGAAGGAAATGAAAGAACTGGAAGTGATGAACAAGTCTTACTTGCAGAAATTTGAGGTGATAGCATGAAGACTTGTTGAAAGCACAGAGAAGTCTGCTAATCTTGCTAAAAGCACCAGATAGTTGATGAAAGAAGATTTGACAAATAACAAAGGAGAAGTTAACAAAATAAAGTCGGCTGCCAATAAGTTTGATGACCGCATTCATGCAAATTAAAAAAGGTTGGGCAAACATAGCAAAGATTGTTGTTGAATCTATGGATATAGAGCAACAAAAGACAACTGTATTGCATGAAGAGTTCTGCTCTGGAGTGAATCAAACATTGAAAGGAGTTTTTGCCTTGACTGGAAAAGCAAACTTAATACATCAAAACTTGGATGTAGTTTGGAATCATGTCAAAAACACTTCTACTACTCAAACTCAACATGACAATAGGTTAACTGCAATTGATCATAATATCAGAAGCCTCTGTGAAACTTTGAGCATAAACCTGTCTTAGCTGAGGAACTTGACCCTGCTGATGATGACAAAAAGGGGGAAGAGTTACCTAATGATGGATAATTTGAAGATACTGATGAAAAAGCTAAGGAAAATGCAGGAGAAGAAGAAACAGATAAGGTGACTGAAAATGAAGAAGTTGAAGTTGATGAACTGGAACTTGAAACTCCGAAGGATGCTGCAAAAGAAGATAAGGTTGTTGTTGTTTCCAAGGACTCAACTGAAGAACAACTTGATCCATTCAGGGAAAAAAAATCTAGAGATGAGTTAGCTGGAAAGATTGAGCTGCTGAAAAAGAAGATGATAAAATTCTTATAGCTAAAAGATTAGCATTGGATATCTCTAGTGAAGAAGAAGATGAAGAAGAGGAAGAAGAAATTGAAGAAGACGAAGATAATGAAGAATAGCAGACTCTATTTCTTTTTACCCTTGCATATTTTCTAATTTTCATTTTGTAATATAATGTACTGTAAAGTTCAAATCAATAAAAGAAGATTACATATTTTATCTAACTTAATTTTTATCTCAGAAATTTTGTGTGAAGACTAAACTGAAGATAGGTTGAGTACTTAGATGAAGTTTTGTCATCATCAAAAAGGGGAAAATTGTTCGATAAAGCTGAAGAATTTAAAGGAAGGTTTTGATGATAACAAAAGAAGAGTCATCAGCTAAGTAATGGCAGCTTAGTTAACCTTTGAAGATTCAATTTGAAATAAGAAGTAAAAAATCAGATTAGAAGAAGATTGAAAATCGGTCTGGAAGACGAGTTACCAAAATCAGCTGAGTAGGAATATCAGATTAATAATTATCAGATTGGTGGTTTTTCAGCAGAGTCATATCAGATGAGTTCGATATTGATTCAGCAGAGTGGCCATCAGCAGAGAAGATTCCATAAGATAAGTGAAAGTGGTCCGAAGTCATTCCAATGGTAATAAATGCACCTAAAGTAATAAATGTTATCTTAGAAGGGTTTTTATGGCAAATGATTGGAGCTATAAATTCAAGATACCTGTATCAGCATAGTGCATTTAATGCGACTGTCAGAATCGTACAATATTCAGACTGCAATTGTACAGTGAACAGTGTCAAGCCGCCGTCCAGAAATGTGACCGTTAATCAAGGACCAGCTTGCAAATCTGTCTAACTTCAACGGACATAATTCAAACCTCAAGTATAAATAGATCGAGATTCAAGTGGACAAGAAGAACAACACAACACACTTGCAAAAGTTTCTAAGTCCAAAACTCTCAGCAAGAACGATCAGCCGAGTCATTTGTTGACAAAGTCAAGTTGAAGAAAAATATCAAACACATAAAAATTTGAGTGTTTGTTGGTCCCAAGTGGTCAGATGAGGTCTAGAGGGGGTGGGGGGGGGGGGTGGGTGAATAGACCTCTGTACCTTAAAAATATTTCTCTAACTTTGTATAAGCAGAGTAAGCTTATCGTTCGTATGAGACTACTTAACTGATTTGCACTTAGCTTATTCAGCATAAGTTGACCACTCGTCTGATATACTTATCTTTTCAGACAACTTCAGAGTTTTAAACGTATATGCAGGGGATATAGATTTGTATGTTTTTCAAATAAGTTTAACTTCAAAGGTTTTATCCCAGCTTTATAAATTCCTCTTTTAAAGATTTATCTTTTAAAACGTTTGTTCACTTATGAAAATATGCAAGTTAAAAGAAGTAAGCAAACACAAGAATTTTTTTATAGTGGTTATACAGGCAAGATGCCTCTTAGTCCACTCTTCTAAATCACGAAGATTTAGGTTCTACTAGAACACTAAGTAACTAATACAACTCTACTTGCGCTTTTATAACAAATTGTGAAGCCACAAGTTCACAATAGGAAATCACAAAGAAGACCTATTTTCTGAAGTAATATCACTCACTAAGATGGATATCTACTTCTCACAACACTCAGTTTTACAGAAATCACTCAGATTTATATGTATGAACTTTTTCTTCAACTCGGCTTTGTCAACAGATGTCTTAGCTGATGGTGATCTGTTCTTGAGTTTTTTAGACTTAGGAAATTTGATCGTTGAGTTCTCTCAGTTGTTGTGTTCGTCTCGAACTCTTGAATGTAGATCTATTTATACTCGTCAGTTTGAATTATGTTCGTTGAAGTGAGACAGATTTCAGATCTTCCTCGAGCTCCGGTCCTAACCTTAAATGGCTCCATGCAACTGTTCACTGTACACTCTAATGTACGGATCTGTCAGTCGCATTAAATGCACTATGCTGATACGAGGTTTTTGAATTAGCTCCTTCAATCATTTGTCATTAATACCCTTCTCAGACAACATTTATTACACCAAGTGCATTTATTACCGTTGGAATGACTTCTTATCTCTTTCCACTCTGCTGATCGAATCCATTCTTCTGATTCAAATCGAACTTATCTGATTTGACTCTGCTGAAATCCACCAATTTGAATCCATACTCAGCTTAAGATCACTAGTCTTCCAGACCGAAATTCAATCTTCTGATTTTACTTGTCTTCTCGATTGAACTTTTTCAGAGGTTTGCTAAGCTTCCATTACTTAGCTGATGACTTTTGGAAATCATCAAAACCTCCCTTCACTTCTTCATCTTCATCCAACAGTGTTTTCTCAACTGAGTGGTGTAAGAAGTGTATATCCAATCTTAGTGAAGAGAATATAACTTCATAGTTAGATTTTCTGAGTGATTTCCTAAAAGAACTTAGTGTTCTAACTTGTTGCTTATCATTTGTTGTAAGAGCACAAGATTCTTGTACTGGCTACTGAGTGTTAATAGTATAACCTAAATATTCGGAATTTAGAAGAGTGGATTAAGAGGATTTGTTCTTGTCGAATCACTATAAATATTCGTTTGTGATTTTCTTTCTTGCTACTCATTGCATAATTTATAAACATAGTAAATCATTTTAAAAGATAAGTCTTTTAACTTGAGAAATTTTGTAAAACCATGGGTAAAACTTTAAAGTAGAAACTTGTTTGAAAACACAAACTTACATATTCCGCTGCAACAAAGTTTTGAAACTCTAAGTCACTTGAGAAGACTAGTAATATTAGTAGAGTGGTCTACCCTGCTGATCAACTTAGTGTCGAAACAGCGTAGTAGTCTTACCTTGATAAAGCCTACTATACTTAAGCCAAGTTAGAGAAAAGTTTTTAAAAGGTAAAAAGGTCTATTCATCCCTCCCCCCCCCCCCCTCGAGACCTCATCATGACAACTTGGGTTCAACAATAATGTCTAACAAATATGTTTTTATTTATTTTATATTTGTTGATTTCGTACTAAATTTTGTTTTTTCCGTATTTTTTTTATCTTATTACAATTATACATAATGTTAATAATTTCATGTTTTTTGTACTTTGAATTATGGTTGATTGCAAAAATTACGTTTGGCCCCCTAAATTTATAATAAAGTTGCTCTTTTCCTTCTAAACTTATATTCTTGTTGCACTTTCCTCCTAAACTTCAACTTTGCACTTTTCCCCCTATTTTAATTGACAAAATGTGCTTTTCACGTAATTTACTTGGCAGAAAAATTGATCGGAAAAGAATTTCAAGGAAAAAGTGCAACACTATTTTAAATTCAGGATGTATAATGCAAAAAGATTATTAAGTATATGGGAGAAAATGCAACTTCATTCTAAGTTCAAGTGGGAAAGTGCAATTTTCTCTCGTAGTAAAAAGTCAATATATTCTAGAGAAAAAATACAATAAATTTGAAATATCAATTTTTACTAACTATATTTGTCACTAGTCTTTAAATATGTCTAGAAATTAAATCGACTCGAAATTTCAAGATTCAAACACAGCCAAATTTCGATTTTTTGCATGCATCATTAATCAAATTTCCTTTTCTAGAATGCCCTCATAAATTATAAGAGATGAAACTTACGACCTATGTGTTTGGCATTTCCGAAAATTATTTTGTTTTTAGGAAAAGCGAAACAACATGTTTTCTATTTTTTGAAATAAATTTATCATTTTTCAATTTTCTCAAATTACTCTCCTTAAAGTCAAATAAACAACAATTTTTATCTCTAAAAAAACTCTATACAAAATTTACTTTGATGTGGCATAAAATAACCACATATTATCCAATTTATGTCATATAACAAACATAATTTGACGTAAAGTCTTACACATTTTACATCTACAAAATAATTCTTCCAAAAAAATTATATCCCAAATCACTTTCTCAAATCTCAAACAAACAACATTACGTAAATCGAAATTATTTTACAAATTTTTATTACTCTCCCAACCTAGTATCTCAAACACTAAACAAACGGGCCCTTAGTCACCAAATTTATACGATATCAAACTCGTTAAATTATTAATTAAAATTCAAGGAGGATCTTGAATTAATGAAAAAATACATAGAGAGTGAATAAGACAAGAATCCAAAAGCAACTGAACTCCCCTTAGTTTATATGCTTTATTTATTTTTCCTTCTTATACTCACTTTACTCCTCCATCTACACCCGCCTTTTTCGACCCCCTCCATTAACACCCCATGTGAACCCCCCTACCGCCCCCCATCCCCAAACTCTATATATGTATATACCTCTGTCCAAGGGGATCTCTTTTTAATCAGTGGTTCACTAAGATTTTCCTACCTTTTTATAACAAAAAACCAACCCTTTCATTTGGATGTTATAATCAAGACATGGACAAGAGCACATGATATGGTTTTATTGATCAGAAGAGATTTTACCCTGATTTTCTACAGTGATTTTGTATCCAATTTTCTGCAGTGAGATTTAAGCTGCAAAAGGATATGGAGAAGAGGGTTCTTTTATATTTGACTGTTACTTTTGTTGTTCTCTCCATTTTCTCGGACTCAAGTATCGTTCTTTGCCACCCCAGAGATCCATTCAATTCAATCTTAGGTTGGTTTTGATTAATCTCTTCACATTTTGTTGAAATTTGTCAAATGGGATTTGATAATTTGTTTTAATTTTGGATTAGTTGATTGTAATAGTGATTTTTTATTAGTATTACTATTATGTGTGCATTTCTTTAATTTCTATTTTTTTATATATTATATATATATATATATATATATATATATATATATATATATAATTTTTTTATATATAAATTATAAATATATATTATCTGGCGAGATTTATACTTTTCTTAGTCATGGCTTGTGGAATTTCCCAACTGTTTACTTCTTTTTATAGTAATTGAAGTTAATGAGTTTTCTTGAAATAGAATAGAGTACTGAAAATTCTATCTATTTTTTCTTGAATATTATTTTAATGAAATGCTTCAGAATGATTTCTCTGTATAAAGAAGAATGGGAATTCCATTTAATATTTTTAAGGTTTTATACTATTAGGTATTTTTATTTTACATTCTATCCAGATTAGGAGTATTTGAGGTTTGGGCTTCACTTTGTTTTTGTTTTGGTTGAAATCCATTGTAATGGTTCTGCAATGCAATTCTTAATATTTGATCCTTGTATAAAATCTATGTAGGAGAAGAAAATATGGGATCATGGAAAGATGAAATATTGAGTTCGAATACGGAAGCTCCAGGGCCTGCCTATGATACGAGCGCACTTTTATTGGCAGAGAACAGAACAAAGAGGCTCGACATTCTTTCGAGGTTTCATAAATATAGAGGTGGATGGGACATTGCCAATAAACATTACTGGGCTGTAAGTACCATTTTCCGAGTTCTTGATTTTTAGGCTATGTTTGAATCATGTATTTCAATTAGTAAAATGAAAATAGACGAAAAATAAAGTTCAATTTACTATCATCTGATGCACGAAAAACATTTTCTTTAGCATTTTACTCACTAAAATCCAAGAATCAAACATGGCTTTATACTTAGTAGACACATTTATTTACAATTCTTACTAATTTGATGTATAAACTATGAATTAAGTAACTTTTATTCATAAATACCAAAACTAGTGGGATATGTATATATTTGTCAACTACTTTTGCTTTAATGATGTTAATTTTACAAGTAAAGATGTTTGACGATTTTGTCCACAGTCTGTTGGATTTACAGGTGCTGCGGCTTTTATTCTTGCAATTTTATGGCTTATTTCTTTTGGATTGGCTCTCGTGGTGTATCATTTCTGTGGTTGGAAAGTAAATATCAACGGCAAAGAATCGAGCTGGTCCCAGAGGATATGTCTTTTTCTACTTGTTGTCTTTACAATTGCAGCCGCGTAACAATCTAAACTCACACCATTTCTTATTGAATGTCATGAGATCCTTCGTCCACTTCTGTTAGAATTTTCACTACTTATTTGATTTGTTGCAAAAATGCAATTTCAGTCCTTTTAACTTTTAATGGGTAGTGATTTTGGGATATTGTTTGCACTTTTAGTACAGTTGACTGCATTTTTTGTCCCTGAACTGTTTAGTGTTTGCAATTTTAGGACATTTAGCTGTAATTTCAGTCCTTTATCTTTTTGAATTTCGGGAGCAATGGACCGGAATTGTTGTCAAACTCCTAAAAATTGCAACTACTAAAAGTTTAAGGGACCAAAATTGCAGTCAAATGTCCTAAAATTGCAAACACAAAAAATTTGAATGACCGAAATTGGTTACCGAATAAAAAACTTCCCAAATTGCCAACTAGTAAAAGTTAAAGGACTAAAAATGCATTTTTTGCCTCTAAAAGTTAGACTCATTGCTTCTTTCTCCAACTTTTGAAAGGCAAATGATTATGATTGCTAAGTTGATCTAGTTTCTTTGTTATCAGGGTTGGATGTATTTTGCTTTCTATAGGACAAGATAAATTTCATGGAGAAGCATTACATACTCTGAATTATGTTGTGAATCAGTCAGACTACACAGTGCAGACACTAAGAAATGTCACGGAATATCTTTCACTAGCGAAAACCGTAAATGTGGCCCAAATCTTCCTTCCTTCAGATGTCATGAACGATATTGATAGCTTAAATACCGACTTAAATACTGCAGCAGATACATTGGATATGAATACTAAACAAAACTCTGGCAAAATACGGAAACTCTTCAATGCAGTGTATGTAGTTATACCATCATGATAGTATTTATTTAATTTAAACAAACAAAAAAAAAAACTTATTAATGGCCGATTTCATATTGCAGGAAATCAGCACTTATAACTGTTGCGACTTTGATGCTTGTCATATCTATTCTTGGTCTTGGTACGTTTTGGTTAAAAACCTCACGCCCATAAAATTAATTTCTTTTTACCTTAAAACTTTAGTTGACGGGTTTTTTTTCTTGGCAGTGCTATCTATCCTTGGCCATCAACACGCGATATACATGTGAGTTTTGTCTTTTATTTTTTACTTTGTTTTTATAAATTTTGTGGTATTTGTACAATATTTTTTCTATGTGAACTCGTGATTATTCAGGTTATCCGAATGATATATTGAAGTGCTTTATATTCTTCAATTTTTCTCAGTATTTATCATATTTGTGCAGATTCATCATTAGTGGATGGTTACTTGTGGCTGTCACATTCATCCTTTGTGGAGTTTTTGTTATTCTAAACAAGTAAGAAACCTACCTATTCGATTTTTGATGTAGATAAGCATTTCATGGTGTTTTAATTCATGTTTTCTGAAGCCCTTTCTTGCCTCCAATTTTTCTTTTATGCAATTCAACTTTTTTATGTTTTGTTGTCCATGTAATTGTTTTGGTAACTAGTCAAAAGATGAAATTATCGAAATTGCCTTTAGGACCCTCAACCCCCTCATTCATGTTTATAAGTATACAACTATACATCAAAAAGTGGTTTTGCTCTTTTCAAGAATGAAATATTATTATCGAAACCGTCCACATCCTATATTGAGATTATATTTTGTAATTAAGTTATTATCTTGAATATGTTAACCAGTTCTTTATTTTCGATTGCTCTCAGTAAGATTCAAACGCAAATGAAGTTATAACCATTTCTAGGATAAAAAATAAGATGTTTTAAAATTTTCATTATCGGAAATTCTTCTAAAGACGTTTTCTTGCCTGTTTTATTAGTACAATTGCGGACACGTGCATGGCCATGGGAGAATGGGTTGAAAATCCTCATGCAGAAACTGCACTTAGCAAAATCCTTCCTTGCGTTGACCAAAGGACCACAAATCAAACTCTGTTCAAGAGTAAACAAGTGATCAATGATATTGTAAACATCGTCAATGGTTTTGTGGGGTCCGTTGCAAACTCTAATCCACCACCAGAGGCTACTTCGAGTTATTTCAATCAATCTGGTCCAATGATACCTCCACTTTGCTATCCCTATGACTCGCAACTGCAAGATCGCCAGTGTTCAGCTCAAGAACTTTCCATGGAAAATGCTTCTCTGGTATGCAATGCATCTTAAATATATTATAATATTGGCATCTTTTGTACAAAAAAATTGAAAATTTGTTCTATAAGTAGGTCTACTTGGTAAGTTAAAACTTCCAAGTTTCACAAATGCTAAAGAATGGAAGTCGTAAACAAGAAGCACATGTAAGTGAATCCCTAGCTACGCGATAGATTGAATGTATAAGTGTAAAATTTAAATATAAATGCATCATTACATAATCTTGAAAGAATCAACTTTATGAAGATTGGCTTCTAGTGAAATTGCTTGATTAAGCACTTTAAGATTCCTATGAATCGTTTGCATTCTATTCCCTCTTTTTCTTAACTTTTCAAGAGACAGTTTGGTAGCAAGTATATGTTTGGTCAAAAAATCTGAGAATATTAATAATTTCAGTATGAATGAGATAATATAAATTTTGGGAAATGTTTGGTTGCAGTGTCAAAAGTATAAATTTGCTGAAAATGCCTCATCTTTGATTCTGTTTGGTTGGCGAATTAGTAAACTAATGTAAGACTAACAAGGATATTCAGAAAAATTAACTACCTAAGTCTGTTGTTGTCATGAAGATTAAATTTTCACGTATTTGGAGTTGGAATGAAATGCAAAAATACCCCCTATACTTTGCCTAGTTAGTAAAAATCCACCTTTGTTATTTTTATTAGCAAAAACCCCCCTGTGCTATTTTTATTAGCTAAAAACACCCCACATGCCGGAGTACATATTTTGCTGGGAAATTGATAATTATACCCCGACCAAAAAATACGAAAACACCCCTTATAAACTAAAAAAATATTAATAACACCCTGTTAACTTTAAAAATTGTCAGTAATCCCCTGTTCACTTTAAACTTTAAATTTGACAATAACCTCTATGTTGACTTATGAAGGAATTTCAAATGTGTTCTTTTTGCTAATAAAAAAAAGAACACAGGGTTTTTTTTTGCCAATTAGTCTAAAGCACACGGGGTATTTTTGCATTTTACTCTTGGAGTTGTGATATTATGTCATAGTGCCTAAAAGTTTATTTACTGATCGATTCACTTCATTTATTAAAACTACCAAACAAGAGATACTGGCTGCTTCCTTCCTAAAGACTCAATCTCCTCACCTCATGTTTGCTACGAAACAAGTTCTTCCAGTAAGTTCTGTCAAGTTTATTGCAAAAATAATTATTAGTTAAAAACTTGATTTTCATGTATGGCAAAATTATACATGCACGGTCTCCGCATACGAGATTTGCAGCAGTGTGGGGAGGTTGACTCCCAATATGTACACGGAGATAGTAGCAGCAGTAAACGTTAGCTACGTACTTGAACATTACGCCCCACCATTACTTAGTCTTCAAAACTGTAATTTTGTACGTGATACATTTCGGAACATAACCTCCATCTATTGCCCACCGTTGGAACACTATCTTCAAATTGTAAATGCAGGATTAGCATTAATTTCAGTTGGTGTAATGCTTAGTCTTGCTCTGTGGATTTTGTATGCAAATCGCCCCCAAAGGGACATAAGAGGAAACTGTGTTGGGAAAATTGACAATGGTTTGGTATCGGCAAGTTCAAATAGAGGTATTGAAGGTTAGATTACAATTTGTGACAGAGATAAGATATAGGGATATATAGAATTATTATAACATAGTATAAAATATGTTTTTTTTTTTCTTTGTTTGTTTGTTGGCCGAACTTGAAATGGAGCGAAGCAATGTTTCGAGTTAAGGGCTGCTAGATGCTACCGTATTGTATTTGCTGTTATAGTAAAATGGCAGTTTTCATTATGAATTTTGTTAGTTTGGCTTTATGTGCTTGGTAATATTTTCAGTTTTGGAAAGTATAGAATTTTTTGTTGTGATGTACGTGTGATACATTAGCATTCTATGCCAATTTCGATGAAAGTTGAATAAGATGACTTTTGTACTTTTGTGATAGCTTTCTTGGAACGTGCAGGGAAATTTGAAACAACTTTAATATATAGATACATAATCTACCTTTTCATGTCTGATTTATTTTTTAATGAGAGTACCAAATAATATGCTACTGTTATAAATTATTCTAAAAGAAAAAGATAACTAACAATGTTGAGAATAAAGTAGGAGAGAAAGTACTTTCATTCATATGAAATTGGCACTACAAGTATTTTACATAGGCACTATTTATAAGTTGGTTTTCTACTTTCATTTTGAACTCTTTGAATAGCTCAAAGGCTTCAGACCTGTGTTTCAACAAGAACACATACCCATAAAGTCTATAGTCATCAGTGAAGGTAATGAAGTAATCGTAGCCACCTCGGGCACTTTTTCTTAGTGGTCCACATACTGACATGTATTAAGTCCAATGTCCTTGTGGCTCGCTCAGGGTTTCCTTTAAACGGTAGTTTAGTCATTTTACCCTTAAGACATGGTTCGCAAGTTGGCATTTCATCAATGTGCTTTATTTCAAGCGCGTCAGATGAGGCTAACTTTTGAATCCTTGACTTTGATATATGTCCAAGTCGAGCATGCCATAATTGGGCAGAAATTTCATTATCTTGTTTTCTTTTGCTTTGTTGTACGTGCATTACTAATTTAGGTGGTTCTAAGGGTATAGTCCATCCTTTAATGTACCAGTGATAAACAAACGATCATTTTTAAATAATGAAAAGGAACCTTTATTAATTGAAAAATTAAAACCTTCATGATGAGGGATATTTTACATGCTCTATTCTAGGAAATACCCCTGCTCGAGATCTGATGGTTTCCGAGCAGGAAGGGGTATTTTCGACCTGCAAATCTCGTTTTTCGATCAGATCAGTTTGGCAGCACAAGGCTCTAATTCTGAATTGTCTCTTCTCCTCGGATTCACTGTTGGGCCGATCCCTGGGCCTGGCTTATGGACCGAGGCGCATTCTCATGCGGAGGGTCTACCTAGCACACCAGTATACCTATAAATACTTGGCGCAGTTATGACATCAGGCACGCATTCCCAGGTGCACCCTGCTCGGACTCCTCGGGATTTAGATTAGCTCGTTGATTGTATTTAACTTCATAGTTGTACGGCATCCTATAACACTCGAATAGACCTTTGTAATTTGTAATCAGATCGGAATATCAATATACGTCAGTGCATTCCCTTTATTTGTGGTTGTGCTTGCTTTGTTTGCTATAATTGTTATCCTACGAAAAGTAGCCTAATCATTTTGGCGCCCACCGTGGGGCCTATTTGAGTGTTAGATCAAAAAATGCCTACCACGAAGAGATTCACGTACAATCGCAGCGAGCCTTCTCACGTTGCAGGGGCTCAAAACTCTGTTAACAATGAATCAAGTAACCAATCCCGAGCAGCTCATCAATTTGAAGTTCCACCTGTCGACCCGCCTAATGATTTATCTATCCGCACGACAGTAGCAAATTTACGATCTATCACTGGCACTATGTGCAGGGAATTTCTGAACACGGAAAGAGCAGATCGTGAATCATTACCTAGCCAGCAACCCCCAGTTGATCAACCTGCAGCTCATACGGGGCGTGAAGCTCCTACCTCAAACTTTCAGAAGGAAAGGAGCGTCCGTCAATCTACTGTAGGTGCACCACCAGCTAATCCTCCCAGAGCTGCTCGGACAAGAACTCTTGTCCGTTCAGGACAGCCGTAAAAAAATGTTCGCGATCTGGAAGATTCTGTGGTCGGAGAGAGTCAGCCCGAAGATGTCAATAAAGCTAAGAGGTCGGTTTATCGTAGAGTAACTAAAGCGGAATTGAAGAAGATAGTACATGAGAGAGTTGCTAAGGAATTGGATAAGGAGGTATTGGTAAAGGAAAACCGACCTGAGGATACGAGGTATTGATAAAGTTGCTAGGGCTAT
This sequence comes from Penstemon davidsonii, assembly GCA_034814905.1. Taxonomy (NCBI): domain Eukaryota; kingdom Viridiplantae; phylum Streptophyta; class Magnoliopsida; order Lamiales; family Plantaginaceae; genus Penstemon; species Penstemon davidsonii. The sequence goes on along the minus strand of JAYDYQ010002426.1, from coordinate 28,854 downwards.
TATTCAAGAGAATACTCGAGACAGAGAGTTAAGTACCAACATAATAAGATGTTCGCCTTTTTGCCGAGAAATCAGGGAGGCTCGAAATACGGAAACGGTGCCTAAGAGGTTGCCCAAATACAATGGAACTATCGATCCTGGGGAGCATATTAATAGCTTTGTCAATGTGCTAACTTGTATGGACATTCAAAGGATTTCTGTTGCAAAATAATGGTTACAACATTTGAGGGAATTGCTCTTGATTGGTTCGGAAAATTACCACCGAACTCGATTTTCTCATTTGATGAATTGTGTGACAAATTGAAACATTAGTTTGCAAGTCAAAGAAAACCAAGGTTACCAGCAAATCACCTGGGAACGGTAAAACAACTGGATGGAGAGACCCTAAGACAATGGTTAGCTAGATTTAGCATTGAGCTTCTGAAAGTTGACACCCCTAAGATCGAATTCTTGTCATCACTCATCTTCGATTTGACTCGGAATACCCAATTCGGGAATGCTTTGTGTCGCAAACAACCAAAATCGTTTGAGCGGATCATGGAGATAGCTGAGAAGTATATGATTCAAGAAGAGATGAACAAACTGAAAAATACTCAAAATCTGAGGCCTCAGCTATGAAAGAAACTGGACACGGCTCCTATCCCTAAACCAGGTGAGTATGGAGGGTCTAACGTTCAGCGGAGAAGCTCGGTTTGGCAAAGACTCAATGTTTGCAAACCACAGGCCCCGACCCACAGATCTAATGTCTACGGTCGACCTGCTTCTCCAGAAAAAGTGCCAAGAAGAGAATCGGAGAAAGTCAATTTCACCAAATTAGTCACTTCGAGGGACGAAATACTTACCGTACTCGAAGAAAGAAATTTGATCCCCGAAGCTCAACGTATCACTCAAGTAAGGCCTGGATCGATGAATCATGGTAAATATTGCAGATACCATAGAGCTCGGGGACACAGCACGGAGGATTGTTTCCAGTTAAAGCAAGAGATCGAAAAGTTAATCGCACAAGGAAAATTAAAGGAATATGTGAGAAGGGTAACCCCAACAATCAGTACAGATCGAGGAGCCCTCGAAAGTTTTTTGGACAACAGCGGAATGCTCAAGATCAGGTTGATGAGCAAACAAATGGAGTAATAAATGTGATTGCTGGAGGACCTGCGGGTGGAGATAGCAGGAATGCAAGAAAAAGAACTGCGAGGTCAATAAAGACAGGTGTCTCGACCAGGAAAGAAATTATGTCATTAGAACCCCCTTTGTTGATAAATCAGGTCATTAGCTTTAGTGATGCTGATAGGCCTCGTGACATAACTTGGGATGTAAATGAGGACGAGCCCGATTTCTCAATGGTCTTGACCCTTAAAATTCAAATTTTGAGGTCAAGAGAGTATTAATTGACAACGGCAGCTCGGCAAATATTTTTTCTTCAGAAGCTCTAGATTGGATGAATTTGCAACATTCACGGCTGGATCGAGTTTCTACTCCTCTAATTGGATTTGGCGGTTCGGAAATTGTCCCTCTTGGAACAATTCTTTTGAGCACCTCTTTGGGAAAGAAACCAAAGGATGTAACAAAAATGGTTAAAGTTTTGGTAGTAAGCACTCCATTTGCTTACAGTGCTATCTTGGGAAGACCAGCGTTGAATATCTTCAAAGTTGTTGTATCAACTTACCATCAGAAGGTTAAGTTCCCAACTGTGGCTGGGGTCGGTGAAATGAGGAACGACCAGTATATGGCATGGGAATGTTATAATACGTCTCTAACTATCAAGCAAAAAATTGAGCCCTTGTTATCAACTAAAAGAAAATTGATCGATCCGGAGGCGGTTTTAGTGTCTGACCTCCCTCTGCCTGATTGTGACAAATTGCAAGGAAAAAAGAAGAAAGATGTTGATGTGAGTGTACAGCCCCCGAACCACAAGCAGGTTACGCTGGTTCCTGGCTCCCCTGAAAAGTTCACTAGGATCGGGACCGAGCTGAGTCCGGGAATGGAGACGATGCTGATTGATTTTCTGCGAAACAATGTTGATGTGTTCGCATGGAGCTCGGACGATATCGTGGGAATTGACCCACAAGTTATTATACACTCTTTGAATATCGACCCAAAAGCAAAACCAGTAAGGCAGAAGAAAAGGAACCATGGTCGAGAAAAGGATAAAATTATCAATGCGGAAGTAGACGGACTTTTGGGCGCTGGTCAAATTCGAGAAATAACATTTACTGAGTGGCTATGCAACGTGGTTTTGGTGTCCAAAGGAAGCAATGTCGATAATAAGTGGAGAATGTGCAACGATTTCACGGATTTGAAAAAGTTATGTCCAAGAGATCCCTATCCTTTGCCTCAGATCGATATGCTGGTCAATTCGACGGCAGGTTTTATCTTCTTAAGTATGATGGATGCCTTTCAGGGCTTCTATCAAATCTTCATGAACGAAAGGGATCAGGACAAATCCGCATTCATTACCGAGCGTGGAGTATATTGTTTCATCGTAATGCCTTTTGGGTTACGAAACGCAGGAGCAACGTACCAGAGACTTGTAAATATGATGTTTAAGGATTTAATAGGAGAAAATATGGAAGTATACGTTGATGACATGCTCGTAAAAAGCATGACCGAAGAGAATCATATTAAGCACCTAGATAGATGCTTCGGAATTTTGAGAAAGTATAGGATGAAGCTGAATCCCGCGAAGTGTACCTTAGGAGTAAGATCAGTAAAATTTTTGGGTTACCTCGTCCACGAGCGTGGTATCGAGGCAAATCCCGAAAATATTAGAGCTATTACCGAGCTCAAGCCGCCAAGAAAACTTTCTGAGGTGCAAAGCTTGATCGAAAAAATTATATCTTTAAATAGGTTTATATCTCGTTCTGCAGATAAAAGCCTACCTTTCTTTAAGTTGTTGAGAAAGTCGAAAGATTTCGAATGGAATGAAGAATGTGATAAGGCTCTCGAGGAGCTCAAAAAATACTTGGTCTCTTCCCCGATGCTAGCGAAACCTGCTGAGGGTAAGCCCTTGTATTTGTACATAGCAATATCAGGATAGGCTATCAGTTCAGTTTTGATGAAAATTGAAAAGTCCGAGCACAAGCCTGTCTATTATCTAAGCAAATTATTACAAGGCGCGAAAGAAATTATCTGGAGATAGAAAAGTTTGCCCTTGCTTTAGTAGATGCCGCTAGGAAGCTAAGGCCTTACTTTCAGACTTACAAGATAATCGTCCTGATGAACCAGCCTCTGAGGCAGGTAATGTCAAAACCCGAGGCCTCTGGAAGACTAATCAAGTGGGCAGTTTGAGATCGAGTATCAACCCCGGACGGCAATCAAGGCACAGGTTTTGGCAGACTTTATTGTGGAATCGACGGGAACGGAACGGCTCGAGGAAAATTTTTTTGAAGTCAACTTCGATACGGAGGTCGAGGAAAAGATCTGGGTAATGCATGTAGATGGTTCATCGACCAGAGAAGGTGGAGGGGCCGGAATTCACTTTCAAGGGCCCGGAGGAGAAGATCTAAGTTACGCAATTACCTTGGATTTTGTGGTTACGAATAAGGAGGCTGAATATGAGGCTTTAATCGCAGGGCTGGAAATGGCGATAAAAGTGAACATTGAGTCTCTTACTGTATTGACCGATTCCGAGATGGTGCATAGATAGGTGAGGGGAGTCTATGAGGCAAAGGAATTCAATATGGTAAAATACTTGAAAAAAGTGAAGGATTTAACGTCAAAGTTTGATAAGTTCGAGATCCAGGCTATCCCCAGGCAGGAAAACTCTTGGGCAGATTTATTGTCAAAATTTATAGGTTCCATGGATGGAAAGAAAGAAAGAGTTATAACTTGGTTATTGTCCAATACTCCGGCAATTGATTTGAACGCATCTCCGAGCGCTGAAATCATGGAAATTGATGCTCCAAAACTTTCATGGATAGGGCCTCTAAGGGATTATCTAAAATAGGGAATCTTGCCAGAGGAACCTAATGAAGCTCGACGGCTAAAATATCGGGCACCGATGTATGTATTGATTAAGGATTAGCTTTATAAGAGATCCTCCTCGGGAATATTGCTGAAGTATGTTCCGAAAATCAGTACGAATCTATTCTGAAGGAAGTACATGAAAGGGAGGCCGGAAGTCATTGTGGCGTAAAAACGTTAGCTTTAAAATGTTCTCGCTCGGGCTTTTAATGGCCAACTTTAATTTCAGACTCGATAGATTACGTGAGAAAATGCCACCACTGTCAAATTCACTCAAATTTAATTCACCAACCAGCCGAGCAAATACACTCGATTCCGATTTGCTAGCCTTTTAATAAATGGGGAATTGATATCATATGTCCTTTTTTCCGACCGCCAGGTCGAAGAAAAATTATGTATTGGTTGCAGTGGAGTACTTCAGCAAGTGGGTGGAATGTATTGCTCTCACAAAGATCACGCAATTCCAAGTCATAAACTTCCTATGGAAAAATATTGTTTGCAGGTTTACCGAGGGTTTGATTTCAGATAACGGAACACAGTTCGCAGGCATGGAAATTGTAGAATGGTGTGAAAAGTTTGGAATTCAACAAAATTTTACCTCTGTCGGCCATCCTCAAACGAATGGTCAGACCGAGGTCACAAATAGAGAAATTGTCTGATCTCTAGAGAAGGGTTTAGCTGATGCAAAAGGAAAGTGGTTGGATGAGCTTCCAGAGGTCAATTGGGCAAACAGGACATATGTCAAAACAACTACCGGGGAAACTCCTTTCAGCTTGGTTTATGGTTCGGAGGCCGTTATTCCGATCGAAACTTTGGTGCCATCACCAAGGGTCGTGTTTTACGAGTCCGATGAGAATCACTCTTTGAGAAAAATGGATGTCGACCTTGCGGACAACAAGCGAGATCGAGCCAGACTAAAGATCCAACAAGCGAGAAAAATGGATGTCAACCTTGCGGACAAAAAATAGAATCAGAACTTTCAAGGTCGGGGACTTGGTCCTCAAAAAGGTAGAAGTCTTGAAGCATGTTGGAAAACTTCAGCCCAACTGGGATGGCCCTTACGTTGTGCTGGAGGTAGGAAAGAAGGGGTCATACAGAATTGCTCACCTCAACGGCGAGCCTTACCAAGAAGCTGGAATGCTGTTAACTTACGAAAATATTATGGAAAGTAGCTTTTTGTAATCAAACAATATTTTTGTAACTCTGTTTTTATCAAGTGTTTGCATGGTTATTGAAGTTTTTCTTTCGTTCCCGACGTGTTATGTTGCCTTTGATGTTGAATAGACAACTACAAAAAAAAAATCAAAATTTCACGACTAAGAGTGAAAGTCGTTGCTATGACCCTTAGATCGGAAACAGACTTGTAGAAAAAGAGCAAAATATCTCGACTAAGATTGAAAGTCGTTGCTATGACTCTTAGATCGGTAACAGACTTGCACAAAAAGGGCAAAATGTCTCGACTAAGAGTGAAAGCCGTTGCTATGACTCTGAGATAGGTAACAAACTTGTAGAAAAAGAGCAAAATGTCTCGACTAAGAGTGAAAGTCGTTGCTATGACTCTTAGATCGGTAACAGACTTGCACAAAAAGAGCACAATGTCCCGACTATGAGTGAAAGCCGTTGCTATGACTATTAGATCGGTAACAGACTTGCAAAAAAAGAGCAAAATGTCTCGACTAAGAGTGAAACCCGTTGCTACGACTCTTAGATCGGTAACAGACTTGCAAATAAAGAGCACAATGTCTCGACTAAGAGTGAAAGTCGTTGCTATGACTCTTAGATCGGTAACAGACTTGCAGAAACAGAGCAACATGTCTCGACTAAGAGTGAAAGCCGTTGCTACGACTCTTAGATCGGTAATAGACTTGTAAAAATCAAAATGTCTCGACTAAGAGTGAAAGTCGCTGCTACGACTCTTAGATCGGTAACAGACTTGTAAAAATCAAAATGTCTCGACTAAGAGTGAAAGATGTTGCTATGACTCTTAGATCGGAAACAGACTTGTAAAAATCAAAATGTCTCGACTAAGAGTGAAAGTTGTTGCTATGACTCTTAGATCGGTAACAGACTTGTAAAAATCAAAGTGTCTACTAAGAGTGAAAGTCGTTGCTATGACTCTCAGATCGGTAACAGACTTGCAGAAAAAGAGCAAAATGTCTCGACTAAGAGTGAAAGTCGTTGCTAAGACTCTTAGATCGGTAACAGACTTGTAAAAATCAAAATGTCTCGACTAAGAGAGAAAGATGTTGCTATAACTCTTAGATCGGAAAAATACTTGTAAAAATCAAAATGTCTCAACTAAGAGTGAAAGATGTTGCTATGACTCTTAGATCGGAAACAGACTTGTAAAAATCAAAATGTCTCGACTAAGAGTAAAAGTTGTTGCTATGACTCTTAGATCGAAAATAGACTTGTAAATATCAAAGTGTCTACTAAGAGTGAAAGTCGTTGCTATGACTCTCAGATCGGTAACAGACTTGCAGAAAAAGAGCAAAATGTCTCGACTAAGAGTGAAAGCCGTTGCTACGACTCTTAGATTGGTAACAGACTTGTAAAAATCAAAATGTCTCGACTAAGAGTGAAAGTCATTGCTACGACTCTTAGATCGGTAACAGACTTGTAAAAATCAAAATGTCTCGACTAAGAGTGAAAGATGTTGCTATGACTCTTAGATCGGAAACTGACTTGTAAAAATCAAAATGTTTCGACTAAGAGTGAAAGTTGTTGCTATGACTCTTAGATCAGAAACAGACTTGTAAAAATCAAAGTGTCTACTAAGAGTGAAAGCCGTTGCTATGACTCTCTGATCGGTAACAGACTTGCAGAAAAAGAGCAAAATGTCTCGACTAAGAGTGAAAGCCGTTGCTACGACTCTTAGATTGGTAACAGACTTGTAAAAATCAAAATGTCTCGACTAAGAGTGAAAGTCATTGCTACGACTCTTAGATCGGTAACAGACTTGTAAAAATCAAAATGTCTCGACTAAGAGTGAAAGATGTTGCTATGACTCTTAGATCGGAAACTGACTTGTAAAAATCAAAATGTTTCGACTAAGAGTGAAAGTTGTTGCTATGACTCTTAGATCAGAAACAGACTTGTAAAAATCAAAGTGTCTACTAAGAGTGAAAGCCGTTGCTATGACTCTCTGATCGGTAACAGACTTGCAGAAAAAGAGCAAAATGTCTCAACTTAGAGTGAAAGCCGTTGCTACGACTCTTAGATCAGTAACAGACTTGTAAAAATCAAAATGTCTCGACTAAGTGTGAAAGTTGTTGCTATGTCTCTTAGATCGGAAACAGACTTGTAAAAATCAAAATGTCTCGACTAAGAGTGAAAGTTGTTGCTATGACTCTTAGCTCGAAAACAGACTTGTAAAAAATCAAAATGTATCGACCAAAAGTGAAAGCAGTTGCTATTAATTTTAGCTTGAAATTGTATGTTAAAAGGTTATCAGATAATGTGTTCGAATTATGGCAGACTCAAATAAGTTCTGTTCCTTGAAATTTTCTTCACAAGTTGATTGATCGTTTTTAAGCTGATTAGTTTTAGATCGAAGTTTTCTCGAAGTGGTTTTTCCGACTTGAATTATTATTCAATGATTATCTTACTTCTCGAAGTGGTTTTTCCGAATTGGTTATTGTTCGACGAGTATCTTGTTTTAGATCAATTTCAGACTTTCAAGAAAATCAAATTTAGTTCGGAATTCAAATAGTGCAAAAGGCTAAAGTATAAAGCAACTAAACATGGAAGTATAAAGTTCAACTTCTGATTTTATTAAATTTCAAACAATTACAAGAACACGAAGTATTATGAAGTAATACAGTTCGCCTATATTTCCGAGCAGTCACAAATGTTCGAGGTACAGAAGTTACAAAGATTATTTACACTATTCGATTACAAGTCCTATTACATATTTAGGAGTCCTATTCTATGGAGCTCGACCGTCCAGTAGATCTGTAAAAACCAAGCTGGCTAGGTATATTGTCTGATGATATCTGGTTTTGAAGTTAGGCAGTATGAATTACAGACTTATGTCTTTGTTTATCATCATCTGCCTTCCAGCATTCTTACCACCAGCTGAGCTCGAGCACTTATCTGTGGCAACAAGTAAAGCGGACAGCCATCATTTTAAGATCTGAAATTTCGACCTAAAGTCACCATTCTTCAAGAAAAATCCTTGAAGAAGCTGATGCTCGAAGTCGATCTTCCCTTTTAATGAACTGACCAGCTTTCCACCAACCTCGAAACTATTAGTTCTGAATACCACCGCACCGACCCTTATTGATGGGGGCTATTTTACACATTGGTACGTATAAGCCAAATCGACCTGCCCCAGATTAATTCGACCTATCTGACTGACAAGTCTCCTCGGAAGCTTTGGTCATTCCGATTTGCCAAACGAATCTTATCGACCAAGAGAAGGACTCCGAAGGATTTATGGGCCATGCAGGTCTCCTATTTGTATTAGAATACTATTAGGGCTAGGACAAAGATGAAGTTATAAATAGTGGTTCCATTATTGTAATAGGGGAGGCTGAAGTTCCCTACTTGTTCAATAAAGATTATTGACTATTCTCCCATATTATATTAAAACCCATACATCGACCCTTTTATTGTTTTACTTTGTCTTATATTGCGTCATCCAGAGCATATTAGTCAGGCCCTAAACCTAATTATTTGTCTAATAAAAATATTCTATTGATTTTACTATACCTCCCCAAATTCGGTAAAATTAGTTGGCGCCCACCGTGGGGCAAGACTAATTGCTCGAACGGAATATGGCCAATACAAGAAAAGGTACTCGTAACGCCGGGAAAAGTGTAGCTTCTCAACCTCCACGAACGATCGGAGATTCTCACGAAGATCCTCATGGTAACGGCGGCAATAACCAGCAACCCCAGACCAGAACTCAGGGATCGGACCGTATCGAGGCTCCTACCACGGTAAATCCAGCTGATCAACAAAACACACAGGGGCAACAAACCTCTAATCCCGCAAACTTACCTGCACGATCCATCCCTCAACCCCTCTCCGCCGAACAAGAAAAACTGAAGTAGTTAGCCCAGCTCATGGGCCCTCTATGTGCTCAAATTATACAAGGGCCGACCCAGGAACCCGCTGATCCACATACTGCTGCGAACCCAGCCCAAAGAGGGCCCTATGTTGACAGGACACACCGAGAAAGAGTATATCAAAATTCCGATTAAGCGGAAAGCCCTGGTGAGGACCAGCGATCGCAGATATCTCCACATCCAGGCAATAGAAGTCCTGCTAGGAGTAAACGCCGTAATGGTCGGAAAGTTGATCAGCCAAGAGCCGATGGTCATCCTGAGCAACCCCAATCTAAGAAAAAAACAATTATCCCGATCGATGATGATATAACACCTTCGATCTGGGGACATCAAGCCACGAGAAGGATCTCTGAAAGAGATATCGAGAGGATGGTAGAGGAACGGTTAGAACAAAGATTATTAACAGCCACATATCAATGGTCTCGATCCAGAGAAATACAAGATAGTATTGCCACTTGCTCCCCCTTTTGTGTGGAAATTAGGGAAGCACAAACCTCAGGTCAATTACTGGGCAAACTTCCCCGATATGATGGAACAGGTGATCCAGACGATTACATATTCAGTTTCACCAACATAATGAATCTTTATGCACATTCGGCTGAGTATACTGCAAAATTGATGGTCACAACCTTTGAAGGTATGGCATTAGATTGGTTCGGAAAAAAGCCATCAGACTCCATATTCAGCTTCAGAGAACTGTGCAATAAACTCTCTCAGCAGTTCGCAAGCCAGAAGAGACAAAAAATCCCCATGAGTTATCTGGGAACCATAACTCAACAAGACGGAGAACCCCTTAGGAAATGGTTGGCAAGGTTTAATGTCGAGCTCTTAAAAATAGATTCTCCGAACATAGATTATATCATATCAATCTTGTTCGACCTTACCAAAAATAGACAATTTGGTAACACATTAAGTCGAAAACAACCTAGGACTTTTGCTGAAATAATGACATTAGCATCCAAATACATGACCCAAGAGGAGATGAACTCATTCAAAGACAAGAACAAGCGTAAGGCTTCTACCTCAGGATCGAAGAAACCTGACAAAGGCCCAATCCCGAGATTATCTGACTATGATCGTCCCTTGAGGAGGGGCAATGTCTTCCAGAGATTGGATTATGAGGGGAGTACTTTGAAAAAAGACCTAATGTCTATACAAAACCCAGATCTCCAGATCGGAATATTAGAAACCGCGTCGATTATATGGAATATACACAGTTAAATACTCCAAGAGAACAAATATTGGTTGTACTGGAACGAAATAAATGGATCCCACCGGCAAAAAGAATTACATAGGCCAAACCTGGAGCTAGAAACTACGATCAATATTGTAGGTACCACAGGGCTCATGGCCATAGAACGGAAGACTGTTATCATTTGAAGCAAGAGATCGAAAAACTCATACGGCAAGGAAAACTGAGGGAATACGTGGAAAGAACGGATCAAGGGAGACACAGGACACGTAGTCCAGTAAGAAGGATGGGGAAAGGCAACCCACCCGGTCGGGATGAGACCGATAACGACCAAGTTAATGGCACAATACACGTGATCGATGGCGGTCCAGCTGGAGGAGATAGTCGGAATGCGAGACGGAGAACCGCTCGGTCAATAGAACAAAGGGTAACAATCCCAAACGAGGTTTGGCCACTTGATAACAAAAAAATTTATGGAGATATAATCAGCTTCAATGAAAGTGAAGTCCCAAGAGACACAAAGTGGAATACCTCAGAAGATAACCCTGATTTTCCTATGGTAGTATCCCTTAAGATTTCAAATTTCAATGTAAAAAGAATCTTGATCGATAATGGTAGTTCGGCCAATATAATAGCCTTGGAGGTCTTGAACCAAATGAATTTGGGAAAACTGACTCTCCAAAGAGTAGCCACTCCCCTAGTCGGATTTGGTGGCTCGAAAATTGTGCCCATAGGAACAATCAACCTAAGTGTGGCACTTGGTAAAAACCCTTTGCGAGTTGTGAAAATGGTAAAATTCCTGGTTGTCGAAAGGCCATTCGCCTATAACGCTATTCTAGGTCGACCAGCACTAAATCTATTCCGAGCAGTTGTATCGACATATCACCAAAAAATAAAATTCCCTATTGCGTCGGGAATAGGAATCGTTAACGATCATTGCATGGCTTGGGATTGTTATAGTACATCATTGTCATTAAAACAAAATCCCGAACCACTAATGCCTTCGAAAAGAAAATCTGTAGGGACTACAGTAGAAAGATCGACCGATCCGATGATCCCTAGTACTGAAAGGATCGATAAAAAGGGAAAAGAGCCAGTCGATCTAACTATACGAGCCCCTGAATACAAAGAGATACAATTGATCGAGAACGATCCCAGCAAAATCACTAGGATCTGAACCGAGCTTACAAGTCAAGGAGAACTTATGCTGATTAACTTCTTGAGAAATAATACTGATGTGTTCGCATGGAGTGCGGAGGATATAGTGGGAATCGATCCGAGGATAATCACCCACTCTCTAATCATCGATCCAGCTACTAAACCAGTGAGACAAAAGAAAAGGAATCACGGCCCTGTTAAAGATAAAATAATAAAAGCTGAAGTTGAAAGGCTTTTAAAGTCTAAACAAATAAGGGAGGTGCATTTTACAGAGTGGTTATGTAATGTGGTCCTGGTAGCGAAAGGCAATAAGAAAGACAATAAGTGGAGGATGTGTAATGACTTTACAGACCTCAACAAGTTATGTCCTCGAGATCCATATCCCCTTCCTAGGATCGACTTATTGGTTGACTCAACCGCTAGATTTGTTATTTTTAGTATGATGTATGCATTCCAAGGATTCTACCAAATATTTCTGAATGAAACAGATCAAGAAAAAACTGCCTTTATCACTGAACAGAGAGTTTACTGCTTCAGCGTTATGCCCTTCGGATTAAAAAATGCAGGGGCAACTTACCAACGACTAGTGAACTAGATGTTCAAAGAGTTAACCGGAGAAATTATGGAGGTTTACGTAGACGATATGCTAGTCAAAAGCATGAGTGAATCCGACCACATCAATCATTTGAATCGTTGCTTTAAAATTTTAAGAAAGTATGGGATGAAACTCAATCCAGCAAAATGCACCTTTGGAGTAAGATCGGGAAAATTCCTAGAATATTTGGTCCACCAAAGAGGCATCGAGGCTAATCCGGAAAAGATACGAGCAATCACTGAAATGAAGCCTCCCAGAATGATCTCTCAGGTACAGAGTTTGGTAGGAAAATCGTAGCACTAAACAGATTCATATCCAGATCAGCAGACAAAAGCCTACCATTCTTTCAAACCCTAAGAAAAACAAAGACATTCGACTGGACCAGCGAGTGCGATCGAGCTTTCGACCAATTGAAAGCATATCTTACTTCTCCACCACTGCTCGCCAAACCAACCGAAGGCCAACCTCTCTACCTTTATATAGCGATCTCCGAGGTATCTGTAAGCTCTATGTTGGTAAAGATAGATTTGACAGAGTACAAACCTGTCTACTACTTAAGTAAACTATTGCAAGGAGCAGAGAAGAATTATTTAGAGATAGAGAAGTTTGCCTTAGCATTAGTAACAGCAGCACGGAAACTAAGGCCTTATTTTCAAACATACAAAATTATCGTTCTCACCAATCAGCCGTTGAGACAAGTTTTATCAAAACCGGAGGCCTCAGGTAGATTGATAAAATGGGCGATTGAACTCGGGCAGTATGAGGTAGAATATCGACCGCGGACCGCTATAAAGGCTCAGGTACTTGTAGATTTTCTCCTAGAAACCCCAAGTTCATCTGAAACGATTATCGATGAACCAAGCACGAGCAGCAATGACGTCGTGGTCATTAATGAACCAATTTGGCTTATGCACGTTGATGGAGCATCAAGCAAAGATGGTGGAGGGCAGGTATTAATTTTCAAGGGCCCGATGGGGAAGACTTGAATTACGCCATTACATTTGACTTCATGGTGACAAATAATGAGGCAGAGTATGAGGCCTTAATTGCGGGAATGGAAATGGCAGCAAAAGCCAACATTAAAGCATTGAACGTCTTCACGGACTCCGAACTAGTTCAACGACAAATCAATGGATCATACGAAGCCAAGGAGTACAATATGATCAAATACTTAGCCAAAGTAAAATAATTGTCGGATTGTAAGTTTGAAATACAAAATATCCCAAGGGCGGAAAATCGATGGGCAGATCAGTTATCTAGGTTTACTGGATCGAGAGATGGTAAAACTAAAACAGTGATCACATGGCTGATCTCCAAAACACCATCGATTGACCTGGATACTATTCCTACTGCTGAAGTAATGGACATCGATCTAGCTAAAGATAGTAGGATGAACCCCCTATTTAACTATTTGAAAGATGGATCTCTCCCAAGCGATCAAAATGAAGCTCGATGGATTAAATACCATGCTCCAAAATATGCCATATTAGAAGGACAACTTTACAAACGATCCTTTCCGGGTATACTATTGAAATGTATCCCCGAACATCAAACTCAAAGTATCCTTAAAGAAATACACGAAGGAGAGGCCGGGAATCATGGAGGAGCTCGAGCACTTGCTCTGAAATGCCTAAGGACTGGATACTTTTGGCCAACTATGAACTATGATGCTATCGGGTATGTGAAGTATTGTCATCATTGCCAAATACATTCGAAAATAATTCATCAGCCTGCTGAATTTATGCATCCGATCCCGATCTGTTGGCCCTTTGATCAATGGGGAATCGACATAGTAGGCCCCTTTCCGGTAGCCAGGTCAAAAAAGAGCTATGTGTTGGTCGCGGTCGAATACTTCAGCAAATGAATAGAATGTGTGGCACTCGCGAGAATCACGCAGTTTCAAATTATAAACTTTCTATGGAAGTATATAGTTTGTCGATTCGGAATTCCGAGGATATTAATCTCCGATTACGGAACTCAATTCGCTGGAAAACAAGTCCAGGAATGGTGCTCCAAATTCGGGATACATCAGAATTTTACTTCCATAGGACATCCTCGAGCCAATGGACAGACGGAGGTGGCAAACAGGGAAATTATTAAATCTCTGGAGAAAAGATTGAACGACGCAAAGGGAAAATGGCTGGACGAACTGCCCGGGGTCATATGGGCAAATCGAACTACCGTCAAGGCGTCTACAGGAGAAACACCTTTCAGCCTGGTTTACGGATCGGAAGCAGTGGTTCCGATCGAAATACATGTCCCCAGCCCACGAACAGAATTAAATAACAAAGAAAATAACGACCAGCTAAGAAAAGATGATGTCGATCTAAGTGAAGCTTTGAGAGACAAAGCAAATTTTCGACTGCAGGCAGCTAAGTCGAACATGGAAAAAGCCTATAATCAAAAAGTAAGGATAAGTTCGTTTAAAGAAGGCGATCTAGTGCTCAAGAAGGTTGAGGTATCAAAACATGTGGGAAAGTTGCAGAAAAACTGGGAAGGTCCATTTGTGGTAATCGTTGTAGGAAAGAAATGATCCTACCTCGAACGTGGAATGTAGTAAATCTTAGACTTTATTATGGTCGTTGAGAGTTTGAAAAATAGTTAGGAAATTTAGTTCGTTTATTACCTTCTTAATTAGGTTAGCTGGTACTTTGTATTATATTTTATTTTTGACAGAATTTTAATAAAGCATGAAATAAAAAGCTTTTGCTTAAAGTTTGTGCGCGCATGTGAAGTGTTCGATCAAAAGCTTTTGCTAAACGATCTAAAGGTTAAAACCAATAATTGGTAGAAAACCTAAATCAAAATTAAATCGCGAGTAAAACCGACACGGTCGGTAAACACTCATCGATCTCCATAATACGATCTACAAAGGTTAAAACCAATAATTGGTATTAAACCTAAGTAAAATAAACTCTTTGAGTAAAACCGATTGGGTCGGTATAAACTCATCGATCTCCATAAAACGATCTATAAAGGTTAAAACCAATAATTGGTACAAAACCTAAATCAAAATTAAATCGCGAGTGATTTAGCCTAATTTCGTCTTAGGTTTAAACTCAGTAAAATCTTTAGGGAATAACTTTATATTTGGGGTTTGGTTAAAGTACTCAGGATGGCGCAACTCAAGAACAATATAATCACGTAAAAACAAGTATATTTGAGGCGAAATAAGTATAGTATTATTGATAGGTTAAATTCTGGATCCCTAATACATTGTAAGATTCACTATTTATAATATTCCTCATGTCCTAACAGAGCTAGGAGTCCTATTATGCCTAGGAATCTTGCATGGCCTGGGAGTACCGCACGGCCCAATAAGACTTCTGGATCGGAAATTAGGTCGATCAGATATATTTTGTCGGGTCGAGCCGATCTTGCTGTCTACATGGGTCGGATCGATCTTGATTCTCCTCGGAAAACACTGCTCGATTATATGTGTAAAATAGCCCTCATCAGCGAGTAAAACCGACACGGTCGGTAAAAACTCATCGATCTTCATAATACGATCTACAAAGGTTAAAACCAATAATTGTTATAAAACCTAAGTAAAATAAACTCTTTGAGTAAAACCGATTAGCTCGGTATAAACTAATCGATCTCCATAATACGATCTACAAAGGTCAAAAACCAATAATTGGTATAAAACCTAAGTAAAATAAATTCTTTAAGTAAAATCTTATTGGGTCGGAAGAAATTCATCGAACCAATAAAACAATTATTCGTATGCCAATGATCGAGATGGGACCAATTAAAGTTCAAATAATTTTTCTCATTCACAAACTATTGGATTACAAAGTATTTGTCATAAAACAAAGTTCATTCCTGAAACTATTACAAATAGAATACATTGAAAAGCTACAAAGATTTCCTTCATTGATCGACGACAAGTCCTATTATATGCTACAAAGAGGTCCTATCGAGAGAAGCTCGGTTGTCCAATAGACTTGTAAAAATCAATCTTGCAAGCTTATCTTATTGACTCATGATATCTGGGTTTGAAGAGACGCAGTATGAATTACAGGCTTCTGTCTTTGTTTATCTTTATACTTTTTCCAGCCGCCTTCTAAGTTCCGAAATTTCGACCCCAAGCTTTGAGAATCTAGGACTCGTACTTCACTAGAGTTTCAAGAGATCGAAATTCTTCTCCGGTCGATGGTGGTCAGCAGTCTCGATCAGTATATACTTATTTTAATGAATTGACCAGCTTTCCACCGACCTCGGAACTGTCAGATCGGAATACCATTGTACCATCCTATATCCATTTACGTAGGATAATAGGTATACTATTGGTATCCCGAATGATCCCCTTTTCTAGAGGATGGGAGACTTCATAGTCTTTGAAAAGTCTCCATTTTCCGATTCCGCCCATACCAAGTCGTAACTTTCAATAATTCTCAAATAATTCGAGTTGGGTGGACGACCACCGTTCTGAAAGAAGAGAAAGTCCATTATTTTTGCAGTTTTACTTGGGATAAAAAATAGGTGAAACATGACAAACTTTTATAGAAAGAGCAATGGAAGATCCAACGGCGGAATTGATATCTAATCAACGGTGATGATATATTCTCGGGACTTACGTTACATATTCATAACTACCAGCCATAAAGATAGGAAATGTATTAAATACGCTACAAGATTAATCGATTGAATATTACACCCCAGATCGATATTCGACCTGATGAAATTCTCATTACAAGATTATTTTGCAGTTTTATGAATCCTATCATACAAAGCTTTGACCATACAAAAGTATTGATCAATGAAAGAAGAAAATAGTTTGTCGTCGACGACATCAGAAGACAGGCACTGCCGCCATCGGAGAGTTCGAGTCTAAACCGGAAGCAGTTATAGATGCTATAACAAAACTTCGTAAGAAAATATCTCGATCTCAGTCATAATTTCAAAAGCTTCGAGCTAGAGCATCATCATCTTGCAAGATGATAGATATTACACCTACCTTGAGAACAGTGACGAGAAACTAAAATTCAGGCATTCCCTCTAAGGCTCGGAAGCTATCCAACATAGGTCGAAATAATCTCATACATGATGTCCTCGACCAGCCAAAAATAAGTTGATTTCGAAAAAGCAAGAATCCAACTTCCATAAACGCCAGAATCTCCAACAATCCCAAGAGAAGATAGTGTACGTTTATCATTATTGGAAGATAGTCGTTTCGATCTCTTAAATGTTTGAGCAATGCTTAACTCAAGCTAGAAGTAATTTTCGAGAGTTCGAGCAACGAGGAGGGCCACCATTGCGAGACATGAAATATCGACCACCTTGAAAAATTTGATGCTTATAATTCACTGGATCTGCACGAGGTCGATAAAGTCTCCCACATGATGTTCTCGCTCCATCGCAAACAAGTTGATTTCGATAAAGCAAGAATCCAGCTTTCCTCTAACCTCGAACTGACCCACATGGCATGAGCAGCAATCGACCAATACCATCTTAAAGAATTTGCTCGATCACTGTCTCATATTCCAATAAGAGTCTCATTTCCAATTCCACCCTTGCCAACTAGTAAAGAAACACATCGATGATAATAATACGGTCAGGAGGATGACCATGGTGATAAGAATAGAAGTGTACCATTGGCAGCATTTTCTTTTGCCTCAGATAAATAAAGAAAGGTTACAACCTTTTTTATAGACTATTGAAAGGAGATCCAACGGCTGCAATCAAAGATCTGATCAATGGCCTAGATTATTTTGGGTCAAGATCTAAAGTTGCTGACACAACAATTTAACGTATATATTGAAAAAGCAGTGGAAAAAAACATAAACGTTTTGATCAATGCACTAGGCAATAATTCAGTATATGAAGATGTTAATAGGCATAGGTTGTTGGATCAAAAAATACGGCACGTAAGTAGTTAAAAGTTTATTCATTCAAGGCAAATATTACAAGGATTACAAATGGTCTGGGATTATATTTATCATCCCAAATATCCTATACTACAAACTACAATATCAGCCTATTTGAGGTATGTGGTCGAAAAATATTCTCCAAGCCTGGTTATACTCCGAACAGAGAGAGTTTTGATCTTCATGAAACAAGCAGCATCTACACTGGTCGGGGGTAGTTGATTGGTTTCCACCTGGTGAAGTACCTGGATATACTTCACCAGATCGTTACAAAGTATCCTCCTGGGTCGGAAAATATAGCCCGATCCGAGGAGTAACTCCCTTTTAATGAACTGGCCAGCTTTGCATGCTGATCCCAACTGCTGATACGGGTTCCTGCATTATCAAGGAACCCATCGCTTCCGATACCTCCCATACTGAATGACACAAGACAAGGATGTCTAGATTTTTTCCAAACAATGCGTACACGAATCAGGAAGATGGTTATTTTGCTAAACAGAGAATATCTTACATAATATGACATGATTATCAGTTAGATTTAACCTCCTTAAATAGAGATAATTTGTTATTTATATATAAGATAATCATGATCCAACGGACAGAAGGCGAACCGATCAATGGTTGCGATTCTCGCACATAAATTTATGCGACGGTTCAGTTCTCATAAACTTGATCAATACGACCTCATTTGGTATCTTTACAGGACGAGTAAGTAGATATGGTACAAAAAGATGGGTCATCGGAATATCTATCAATATGCAGCCAGAATTTTTACAACAGATATTCCATGTCTAAAAAAAAAAAAAAAAAAGAGAACATCTACTGTTCAAATTCGTGGTCGGGACTTGTGCTATGTCCGAGATAGGTAATCAACTCCTAGGTACGTTGTTCGTATCCAAGAGCAAAGCCTTTGTCGAACTCCATCTTTTTCCCTTTCTCGACCAAAGATTGGGTGGCTTCCTCCAAATTCTTATTCAGTTGGAGCAAATCCTCCTTCTCCTTCAAAAGAACTTCCTTCTCCTTCAAGAGATCTTCATTCTCCCTCACAAGCTTCTCGTTACAGACTCGAAGATGATCAGACTCCGATGTTAAGAAGCGATGGGAGGCAGCAAATTTTTCCAGTTGACTCTTTGTCGAAGAACAATCAAAATATGCTTCGTCATTCTGAAGTCCAAGCTGAGCAGTTTGATGTTTTGCTTGCAAGAAAACATAAGTAGTTAGAAGAGAAAAAAAAAAGTTTGCAGAATCAAGTTTTAAAATATTAACTTACCAGCTCTAAAAGTTTGAAGATGGATTGAACGAGTTGCAAAGGGGGCTGGTCTCTAAGCTTATCGAGTTCACGAGGAAGTAGCATACCCGATCCCAAATTCCATGACACGCCGTCCGGCTCAAGAGAACTGGGAATAACGGCATTAATAGACACCCCGCCTGATCGTGCAACGTCAAAGTCAGTAATATCCTCGATTTGTGTCCGAAGAGGACGTTCATCCAATAGCGAAGGATCATCTGCTGGGTTTAAGGTACTGGGATCTCTGGGGTCGGACTTGGAGCCAGTAAACGGCGGAGTCTTGGACGAAGAGGTAAGAATCTGAGTATCAAGGGAGCTCGAATTTATCACGGCAGTCTCGGAAGTTGGGTTGGCAAAAAAGGGTTCTGGAATATCTTCTATTGTGCCCCTTCCAACCTCAGAACTCGGATCAACCGTAGCATCAATAGGGTCGGACCTCAACTCCCGACTAGCTCCATGATCAGAAACTGGAGTGGGAGATCTACCTGGAGCTGGGTTTTTAGTAGGAATGTTCTCCTCGCGATCATTAGGGACAGAAGAATCTGCAATGGGCCCTTCATTTCTATAGGCATCAAGAATGTCCTGGTCGACTAAGGGACTCCGGATCGGAGCAGTCGAAGGGTTACCAGAGTAATTAGGAGAAACACTCAGTGGTCGAGAGTGAGAGGTAGTGTCCTTCCCAGTAATCAAAGGTTCCTCGGAATGTGCTACAACTGGACCAGTTTGAAGGGAGGACTTGAGTGGATTTTCTCTCTCCTCAGAAATCGTTGGACGAGAGCTTTCTGTACGAGCCTTCTTGCACGGAGCATCCCTTCTTGATGAGCCTCGCAAAGTTCATTTAGCAGCTCCAGAAAAAAGATTAGAACTCATCTTCGGTAATAAGTAAAATAAGTGAAATATCCGATCAGAAGCTCCGAGTTACTACGGGAATTTTATATTTAAAGTGGGGACGCACGGTAAAATTATAAAGGTTTTACCCCTATTTATACTTAAGTAAAAGACGCAAGAACCCTTGGAGAAAAGGCGCGAGTTTTAAATTTAAAGCAGGAGAAAATTATTGAGTCTTTAAAACCTAACGATTATGGAGAAAAGACTTATGTCCAAAAAGAAAGCAGGAGGATTACCAACATAATATTATATGTCCAAATTAATATCATATTCGTTAAACATAAATTACAAGTTTTGTTACAAAAATTATCAAAATAATTACAGAATAGTGGTTACAGAGAAAAATCCTAATCATGGCCTAGAACAGGAGGAACATTATCTTCAGTTGCTTCATGATCGGATTCAGACTCATCTGGATCGGTTGCGACCACCTTTATAAGTTCCTGATCAGGGGCAGGTACGGGCAAGGGTTCATCGAAATTTTCCACCAAATGAGCTAATGGATACCCACTATACTCCACAGAAAGCAATGCTTTAGGTGGATATTCTTGGAATTTCCTATCTTTGCCAATATCCATAGCATGGAAATATTCTTTCCGCCTATTGGGAATTAGATCCAACTCGATCAATTGATCGACCCCTTTGAAGAACGTGCTCAAAAGCAAATCTCCAATTTTCTGGTGGATTATCGCAGTATGCACAAGAGAATTCAGAAAATCTCTGATGATGGCTTCCTCACTCCCAATATGAACCCCTTGCACGAGATTTTCGAGCTCCGTTTCATCCTTTTGTGCCTCAAGTTGAGTTTGAAGTGATTGGATCTTTGATTCTAGTTCACTCAAGGAGGTTGCATGAGAGAGACGTTGTTCCTCCAATTCTCGAGTTCATTCATCGACCCAATTTTGTTTTTTACTAGCATCCAACATAGTGTTGATAATATGAGGATTATCAGTCACCATGTTCGAATTAGTGCTCGGACCAGCCTGATTTTCTACATTAGCTCGAGCACTCTCGACCTGGGCAAGTTGATCTTCCAACTCTTTATTCCTTGCCAAAAGGGTTTTGTTTGCCTCCTCCAAGAAGTTGCACTGTTCTCTATTAAGATCAGAATCATACATAGCTGTAACCAAAGCATTTCCAGTCTACAATATGGGATTACATTGTCAATTTAAATAAACATAATTTGAATTCTTCAGAAAAGTAAAGCCTAAAGATATATTACCACTGTGTGAGCATGAGCAGCTCTAGCCAGCTGATCTAAGGGTTCCTTCGCAAAGGTGCGTTGGATATCCTTAGTGAATACTGTGGAAAGCAGATGTCAAACGGATTTATCAAGAATGTGCTCCTTATCGTCTGTCATCAACGAATCCTCCGCAGAATATCCAGCTGCACGTTTTCCTTCGAGATGACTTTCGATCATATTTACAAGGGAGGCCTTATGGCTTGTATCTCCGACATGGGTAAAATATTCTCCTTGCTTATCATAGAACTGTTTTCTCCTTTTTGCATCAAGGCCAGTGGGGTTACGTTCAGGCCAGGTTTTACAACCTGAGATACCAAATCTTGGAATTGATCTCTTCTCCTCTTTTGAGATCCTCTCTGCTCTATGGGCATCTTCCTAGAAGATTTCTTGGAGTTTGAAAGCACGGCCTTTCCGACCACAGAAAAGCGGCACCTTTCAACCATGACAGCTGTAATATATAGAGAAATGATCTGATTAAGGGTTAACTTATTGTTTAAGAAAAATCTAAATTTAGAAAGATTAAAGATAGAGAATCTCACCCAGAGGACGATTGTCGGAAGGAATGGGAAAGTCCAAGGAACTCAATCCTGCCTTACGAAGAAAAACTTCTCCGACTAAAAAAGCTGATTGATATTTATCGGCTCTCATGTCAGCGATCAAGCTCGGGGGAAAGACATCATCGAAAGTTAGTTCACCAGTAATTTTTCGACCACCATACGTCCAATCAGCATTATGATCCCACTGATGAACATAAGGCACAGTTTCTCCCTCTCAAGTACTCGGTGAGTAGGTGGTTTAACAAAAAAATAATTGGCCTTCCATTCCATGCTATTGCTCGAAATGGCATTCTCAAGAACAACAAAACCTGGTCGTTGGCTTATGTAGAAGTAACCTTTATTGGAGGAAGTCGAAATAGAAAATCGGAAAAAATGGAAAAAGTTACGAAAAATAGGTTGAAAACCTTTCGCAACCATGAGAACAGAAAAGGCAACAATAAAAGCAATGGTATTAGGAACCAGTTGGGTTAAGGAAACTATAAAGGTTTCGAGGATTTGAAGAAAAATAGGAGAAAGGGGATAACGAAGTCCATGGTCAAAATGAGAAGAGTAAAGGCACGACAATTCTCAGGAGGGGTATTTACCCTTTGGTCGGCCGAAGGAAGGATTATCTCAAAATCCGAGGGGAAATCTCGTTCTGTAAAACGAGAGGGGAGAAACTCGATGGGAATTGAGACTTGGGGTTGACTAGTTTTTGATTTCTTCGAAGCCCTGGCAAGCACTTCTTCTTTAGGTATGATCTCAACGGCAATATCATTTACTTCCTCTTCAGCATAATCTTTAATTTCCTCAATTCTTTCCGTAGCTTCCTCATTCTCGGAAGTGGAAATTTCAGGGTTTTCAGGAATGTTTTTGGCAACTACTGTGTCCTCGGCGTGTATCTGTTGGCTCGGGTTCGAAGGGGAAGATGCCATAATTTCATAAAGGATGGGGAGGTCGGCAAAATTGCTGAATATTGAGAATATCGACTAAAGTTTTACTGCTTAGAGCTCAGAATTTTTATGGTAAAAAATCAGAATGACCTTATTCCATCTATATATACAAATTAGGAAATGACGATTTAGACCTTGGTGACGTTTCATTTTCCCGCCCATAAAATATCTATGGGAACCTAATGCCTATCGTCAAGCAACGTGTCAATTCCTGAAAAGGTTTGACGGATATGTACTCTTTTTCCCTCGTTCGGTTTTTATCCCAAAAGGGTTTTTCCGAACTAGGTTTTTAATGAGGCATATCTCATGAAACTTAACATGTGGTTAAAAGCCGATAACTTTATATACTTCTTCGAGCTTCAGCTACGATTACGCTCGAGAAGTGGGGGAGTACTGATGGGGGCTATTTTACACATTGGTATGTATAAGCCAAATCGACCTGCTCCAGATTAATTCGACCTATCTGACTGACAAGTCTCCTCGGAAGCTTTGGTCATTCCGATCTGCCAAACGAATCTTATCGACCAAGATAAGGACTCCAAAGGATTTATGGGCCATGCAGGTCTCCTATTTGTATTAGAATACTATTAGGGCTAGGACAAAGATGAAGTTATAAATAGTGGTTCCATTATTGTAATAGGGGAGGCTGAAGTTCCCTACTTGTTCAATAAAGATTATTGACTATTCTCCCATATTATATTAAAACCCATACATCGACCCTTCTATTGTTTTACTTTGTCTTATATTGCGTCATCCAGAGCATATTAGTCAGGCCCTAAACCTAATTATTTG
The DNA here is from genome assembly GCA_034814905.1 of Penstemon davidsonii. NCBI lineage: Eukaryota > Viridiplantae > Streptophyta > Magnoliopsida > Lamiales > Plantaginaceae > Penstemon > Penstemon davidsonii. The sequence continues at coordinate 5,304 of JAYDYQ010002426.1, read as the reverse complement.
TCTAATAAAAATATTCTATTGATTTTACTATACCTCCCCAAATTCGGTAAAATCACTTATCCATTTGCAAATGATGGCCGGCAGACTGTTGGCATTCCGCTTTATCCCATTTTTCTGGGATCGGAGACTTCATGGTCTTTGAGAAGTCCCCATTTTCTGATCAACCCATACCAAATTAAAGTTCGCAGTATGCAAGTGCTCGGAAGAAAGTGCGAAGTCGAATTTCAAAACATTGAGTGGGAAGTAGAAACTTTCCGAGCAGCGTTCTCAGAGAACTCATATTTTTTTTACTTGGTGAAAAAGTGAAAGGTTTTAACGTTTAAAACGCCCCTTTTATAGTAAGAGTTTCTGGGAATCAATGGTCAGGATTTAAGACGAGTTAACGGCCTCGATGAAGACATTAATCACGGGTGACTGTTCCGCTTCCCAAGAAATAGGTACTGTTTGGTCAGACAAAATTTGAATTATGCTAAAAAAGTGGAGATTCCCTGACTCGGTCAGAAGCTATGGCAACTTTAGTTCCATCTTATTTTGAGATCGAAAAAATTAGTTGAGGTCAGGTCGGAATGGTAACTTAGTTCGAAGTCGTTCTATCTACTACAATACATAAATCAAACAGATCTTAAACAGCGCATAAAATTCCGAGCAGAATACAGAACAAAACAAAGAGAAATAATATTCGTTCTTAAAAAGAGAAAGTACAAAACAAGGAAAATAACGTTACAACAAAGCTAAGCCTCTAGATTAGCTTATTTTCGGCCAGAATTTTCCGAAGCTCAGCACTGCGGGCTTCATAACCTCCATTATACGCCTGTTGTTCATGGTGCGCGGAATCTTTTTTCTCCTTGTTGGTTGATATTGGAGAAGGTTTTGAAGATGACAAAAAGGGTAAAATAGTCAAGAAGACTAATCTGGAAGTCATCAACTAAGAACTGAACAGCTTAGTGGAACCTATCTCATGGTCTGGAAGCTAATTGACCGAATCAGCCGAGTGGGATATCAGATGGGTAGTATCAGCTGAGTCAAGATAGATGTGTTCGTTCTTGAATCAGCCGAGAAGCCATCAGCCGAGTGATCAGCAGAGTGATCATCAGCAGAGTATATCCACCAGCAGAGTGAAGACGGTCAGTAAGCTTGTCAACGGTAACGAGCTAAGAGCTGAGTGCATTAAATGCGACTGTGACATAAAGTAAACTCCGTACAGCAGAGTGTACAGTGCGACAGTTGCAGGGAGCCGTTCGCGTGTCAGGACCAGAACTCGAGGACTGTAGCTTTCTGTCAACCTTCAACGGGCAGAAAATTCAAATCCTAGGAGTATAAATAGAAGACATAACTGAAGATCTTAAGAGAGCTTGCATAACTCAAGAACACATCATAAGAGCGAGATCCATCAGTTGAGTCGTCTGATCTTAAGCGAAGTCATTTGTTGACAAAGCTGATTGTTGAAGAACAAAGATCAAACGTTGTCTGTCTAAGTGACTTTCAACTGAGAATAGAAGGAGTGTATATCCATCTTTGTGAGTGATATAGCTTCTTAGTATAGGTTTTCTGAGTGATTACTTGTACTGAAAATAGCGTGAGGAGTGTAGATCCGTCTAAGTGAGTGATCTAGCTTCAGAGTGTAGGATTTCTGTGTGATTTCTTACAGCGCACTTGTGGCTTTTCATTTGTTGATCAGCGCAAGCATTGTATACTTGATTACTTTGTGTTTTCTAGTATAACCCAAGATCTTAGTGACTTGGAAGAGTGGACTAAAGGATTTTTATCCATATAACCACTATAAAAATCCTGTGTGTTTGATTTACTGTTTGCTTCACTTTGCATATTTTTGAAAGAACTCAAACATACGATTTAACCAAGAGATTTTAAAAGGAGTTGTAAAAACTGGGGATAAAATCTTTTGAGTAAGAAAACTTAAAGAGGAACAGCTTGGTGAAAAACACTTTGAATATCCGCTGCCAACTAGTTTCTAAAACTCTGATTTATCATCTGAAATCAGCTGAGTGAAAATCAGATTAGTGGTCTACTCTGCTGTTCAAAGCTTTGTGCGCGATCAGCTTAGTCTGCTGATAGAAAAGTTAGAGAAAAAGTTTTAAAGTTTTCAGAGGTCTATTCCCCCCCCCCCCCCCCTCTAGACCTCATTGACCACTTTTGGGACCAACAAGTGGTATCAGAGCAGGTGGTTCATCTGATCCTCTGCCTGATCAAACGAACTTGATCCTCAGTGTATTTTTTTAAATTTTTCAAAAAGAGAGCATATTTTGAAAATCAAAACCTTTTGAAAAATGGATGCCATAAGCCATGTTCCTCACATTGGCCATATGGACTTTGAAAATTGGAAAATCAGAATGGAAATCTTCCTTGCTGCTTATAATGAAGATATGCACACGTGTATTACAAAAGGACCATTCAGATTCCAGAAGACTGTGAAGGTTGCTGGCCAACCAGATCAGATAGTTGACAAAGAGCTGGATGAGCTGACACCTAAAGAAAACAAGTTGGTAAATCTTGATAAAAAGGCGAAGTTCATCATGTTCAGAGCTGTAGACGAAGAAAATTTCCAGAAGATCAAGCATCTCAAAACTGCCAAAGAGATGTGGGATAAGCGAAGGAAACGACGCTATCAAAGAACATAAGCTCAGTGTGGCTCTTGAGGAGTTTGAAAATTTCAAAATGAAGTCTGGTGAAACGATTGATCAGATGGATACCAGGTTTACCAAAGCTCTGAATGAAGTTCTAAGGTTTGGTAAAGAATTTTCGAACAAGGAGATCACAACAAAGGTTCTGAAGGCCTTGCCACCTAAATTCAACATGAAGGTGACAGCCATGGAAGAATCAAGGGATTTAGAGAAGATTTCTCTTTCCGAACTGTTCTCATCTCTCAAAGCTTATGAGTATCATATGCCAAGATTGGGATTAGAAGTGTCAACCAGTTCAGACCCTACTGCTGCTCTAATGGCGTCAGACAAGTCAAGAAAATCAGCAGACAAGTCAAAACAGAAGACTATGCTGAGTTCAGAAAAATACACTGCTGACGACGTTGCCCTGCTGCTGAAAGATTTTGAGAAGTTCTACAAGAAGAAAATGAAATCAAAATATAAAAATGCTTCTTCATCTTCTTCTTATCTTTTTGAGGAAAATAGGGGTTCCTCCAAAGCAAAACTTAAAGACAGCGACGAAGAGGAGTTTGGACTCTTGATCAAAGACCATCCAACCTCATCATCTGAGAAGTTTGCTACAAAGGAGAAGAGTGCTAAAAAGGAGCGTAAGCTTAGTAAGAGCAAATCAAAGTTAGCTGATGCAGCAAAGCTAATAAACTCCTGCACATCTTATTCAGACCATCAGTCGTCTGATAAAGAATTTGAAGAAGTACCTGAGACAATATGCTTAACTGCCGTAGAATTTGATGATTCTGAAAATTGGGGTAACTTCTACTGATTAATGTAACGTACTATTTGAATCGATTGAATAAATGCTAAATTTCAAATTCAAATATTGTTTGTACATTTGCCAAGCTTAATGAAGAGATGACTCTGCTGAAAAGAGCAAATCAGATCACTGAAACTTCAGGTTGAAAAATCTCAAGAATCAGCTGACTACTAAAAAGCTTGAGCATGAGAATGAAACTCTAAAAGCTGAGTATGCAATGTGTTTTGAATGTATAAATGAACTTAAAAGAAGTAATTGCATCATTCTCTAAAAAGAAATCAGAGACTTAAGAGAACAAGTCTACTGATGCTCAATAGGTTAGAAAACCTAGTAAGCTACCTAAGACTAATCAGACTACTAAAACCCATCAGCCGAGTAAGCCGAATTAGGCTGCTGATTGGAGTAAATTTAAAGTGATATCAAGTCTGTTGAATCTAAGGAGAGTTAGTAAATAACTCAGGTAAGAAATTGAGGCTAAAATGAACTATCTGGCAAAGAATTTGAATCACATTATGATAATTATTATTATGACATGCTTTATGCTTATTCATATTATCATGCTGATCATGTTCACTATGCTAATTGCCATCCTCATCTCAAAATGCATGCGTATCACATATTTCATGCATCTTACCTTGCTTATGAGCTATGTTTTAATCATGACCATTATGACCAATAAGTGTTGAAAAACCAACAAGTGGTATCATCACAAGTGGTATTATCATGATAAAACATAAGTCACTAGATCATCACATGTTTGTACTAACCCTGCTGGACCCAGTAAATAAAGGGTACCAAAAACAGTCATCTGTTTTGTAGGTGAAGCTCATGTGAGATGACAAAGATGAGTTGACTGCCTTGCAAATTTCATCAAGCTCAACAAGTGGTCTTACCAGCAAGCATGTACCAACAAGTGTTATCAAATCAGTGGTATCAACAATTGGTATAATTCAAGTAGGTAGACTCTATATCTGGAGATTTCAAGGAACGCAAGATGTTGAAAAGTTGAAGATTAACAAGTGGTTTCAAAGACCAAGTGGTATTAGAGACCAACAACTGATTTCAACAAGTGGTATCACCAACTATTCAAGTGGTATCAGTCAACCATGTGACAAAGAAATTGGTTTGTTGATTTTATATTCATAAGTTGAGGGGGAACTCATCAGAAGACTAACCCAGAACAGCTTACTGGAATTCAACGGCTGAGTATATGTCAAGACTAATTCTCATCAGACTACTTGACTACAGACTCTTGAACTTAGGGGGAACGTGTACGACTAGCGGTACTCCTAAATAAAGATTAAGTTTTCAATAAGTCAAAATGAAGTGATCAGAAGACTGCTTCTCATCAGCCGACTGGAACTCAACAGCCAAGTGACATTCAAGAATGTACTACACCAAGTAGTATCAGACTACAAGTGGAATTAGACCACAAATGGTATCAAGTAGTAAAAATTCTTGAAGTTAGGGGGAATTTTCTAGCTGGAGTGATAAACAGCAACGAAGACTACCTCAATCAGCCAAGTACTTACCTACCTGTCTTCAGCATACTAGTTTGCAATCTTATAGAAAATAAGTTATCCCAAATCCTAAAAAGGGGGAAGGATAAAAAGGAGAAGAAAAGATGTAACTAAAGTTTTGGTGTTGATGACAAAAAGGGGGAAGATAGATGCAACTAAGAACTCTTTAACAGAAAATCAGAAAGGGAAAAAGAACCATCACATGCAAGTGGTATTTTTTTTCAAAGTTGTATCAGATCAATAAATTTCCATCTCAAGGTATGAAGACTAAATCTGAAGACTTAGATTGGTTCTTAGTTGAAGGTTTTGTCATCATCAAAAAGGGGGAAATTGTTGGTTGATATTGGAGAAGGTT